>JABXWE010102288.1:0-38100 GCA_014611495.1 Limonius californicus
AAATCAGAACCTCGAAATATGCGGACCGTTTACAAAAATTATAAAATGCAGTAAGTGTTAAATTTATAAAAGAAATAGTTGTAAAATTAGTTCGGTATAAATTGTATAGTTTGAATTTGTACAATGGAATGATTATGCGGTCGTATTCTGCCGGATGGTCTTCAGAGTTCTTGAAGTCCGTAAATTTTAAAAGAATATTTTAGACAGACCTTTCTAGATGAAAATTCTAAATACAGCCACCACCTGAGCTGACAGCTGGCGTCCACACTCGCACGTCTGGAACTTGGCCTTGCAATTTTCTGTGGCGTATATACGACTCGAAATCTTCTCCAAATTCTTCGATGTAGTTATAAAACTTCCAGCAGTATGTAATTTTCCACAGCTACGAAGTTTTTGTAGATATTCAATTTCTCAGCAGCTACGAAATTGCCTAAATAATTCAAGAGACTTAATAAAGCAAAAAAAAAAAAGAATCCAACTTCCTCAGCTTACCCAAGATGTAAATCGGCAATAGAAGACCTCTTCAAGGGTGTAATAAATTGGTTAAAAACCCAGGGAAAATCTCACTAACAACTCAGCAACATACACTGTGCGTCGAAATCGCACGTTACAAAGCATTCGTATTTATAAATTTAATTATCACGTAATAGCTATTTATATAGAGTGTCACTTTATGTGTCAAAATTAGATAATAGCTATTTATGTAACTAGTTATGAAAAGGGTTATTTTGTGTAACATCTACATCTAACATCATAATGTGGATATAAACCAATACATGAAATTAAGAGCATTGTTGAAGAGGAAGTCAGACGGTTATAAACCAAAAATTTCTCAAATAGAGAGAAATTAATTAGTTTTTACATCAAGCTCCGTATGACAAATATTTGTTCATAAAGGTAAATTTAAAAGAAACATATTTATCAAAGCCTGTTTATTTGAACGTTCTTCCAGGTACCATTAATTGCTGATACCAGCAGAGTACGCCAGAAACAAGAATTAGCACAGCTAAAAATAGGCGATATGGAAGATCTAAAAGTCACTAGCCCTGATTCACATAAAAGACACCAAAACAAAACAAGCGCTTTAATTTACGATTTTATATACATATATTGCTGTGATATTATAATGGGGGATTTAAATGCTAATTGGGCATACATAATTTTTACTACAATTTTATTTAAAAAATTAATGCAAAAATAAATATATTTCTTTAATATAGGTATGTATAGAAAAAATACAGTAATAAAACTACCTAGATTATATATGTAATTTAAAATACGAAAAAGTAGTAAAACTTTAGAGACAAACCTTAAAAAAATTACAAACATTAAGAAAAAACATTAATTAATAAGAATTATATCATATTATAATCCGTGCTTTGATTTCAGCGAAATTTGAATATTTCGTCTATTTTAAATTGAAGAAGTTTTTCAAAAAATTCTTAGTTTTGTTACTTAATTGTTTTTGAAAATCATGAAGCATGTCGATTTTATTTTAAGATACACTTCCTAACGTAGTTGTTTTTCTTTCGGCTTTTGTTTTGTGTTGTGACGTCATCATTAATTTTTGTGGAGCACCTAGTTTTTTATCGCCCTATTTTGATAAACCGTCCCTCCACTTAAATGGTGATCTAAAAAATATACGCATCTTTTTTTGAGAAAAAACGCACCAGGTAATAAATTTTATTTTTAATTAAAATAACGTACAAAGTGATTTTTTAAAAAGTCAATTGCAGCAAGCCTAGAAAAAAAGCTATTCCGTCTGCAGTCAGCTGTAATGAGCTTTGAATGACATTTACCTGTATGTCAAACTGTGTGACAGTTACAATTTTCATATTGTCAGATTCTAAAGCTTAATATAGACGGGACAATCCCTAGGCTACTGCAATTGACTTTTTAAAAAATCACTTTGTACGTTTCCTTACGTTAAACGTTAAATTGTTGACGTTGACACATTTGTGAAACTGTGATAAATGTTTCAAAATCAAAGTCAACAGTTTAACGTTTCCAAGGAAACAGATGTGGTACGTGATTGGTATTAAAAATAAATATATAAGCTTTTTAACTTTCTGTATTTTTTTTATCGCCATTTAACTGGTAAGGCGATTTACCAAAATGAAGGGGATAAAAAAGGGGTTCTTTTAAAAAATTAATGATGCGGTCATAGCGCAAAACAAAAACGTACAAAAAAATTTCTGTTAGGTTGTGTCTTTTTAAAAAATTAAATTGTCGTGTTTCAGGGTTTTCCCACAAACCTTTAAATAACAAAATTATGAATTTTTTATTACCACACTGTATAAGATAATTCCTATTGCACAAGTTGTGGCCTTGTATTGTATTGTATTTGAAACAGCGAGATCTAGGACACGGTTTTCCAAGCATCTCTAAGCACTGCAGCCATCATTGGCTTATTGTACACCCTAACTAAGAATTTTACCTATCTGGGGTAATTCCAATCCTAGTAGTGATTTTTAACGTGCCACACATCGAAGTGACACGGGACCTACTCATGTCGTTTTGCAGAATCCTGCAAATATTCCATTTTGTTACACAAAATAACCCTTTTCATAACTAGTTACATAAATAGCTGTTATCTAATTTTGACACATAAAGTGACACTCTACATAAATAGCTATTACGTGATAATTAAATTTATAAATACGAATGCTTTGTAACGTGCGATTTCGACGCACAGTGTATGTTGCTGAGTTGTTTCAATATGAGTGTGTGATTAGCGCGCCTCGAGATTTCAGTTTCAAATTTTTGGCTTTCGCGCATGAGTAGCTTACAATGTTCTCGTAGATTTTGGGTTTTCCGAACTGGGAGAGGGCATTCTCATTCTGTTACCTGACAAGTCGTGTAGCTTGATTTTCATCGCGGTCAATTTCGACCAAGGATATATTCCTAATTTTTGAAAAGTTCAAGTTTTAGGGGAATCTTAACCTTGTGTTGTTAGTGAAATTTTCCCTGGGTTTTTAACCAATTTATTACACCCTTGAAGAGGTCTTCTATTGCCGATTTACATCTTGGGTAAGCTGAGGAAGTTGGATTCTTTTTTTTTGCTTTATTAAGTCTCTTGAATTATTTAGGCAATTTCGTAGCTGCTGAGAAATTGAATATCTACAAAAACTTCGTAGCTGTGGAAAATTACATACTGCTGGAAGTTTTATAACTACATCGAAGAATTTGGAGAAGATTTCGAGTCGTATATACGCCACAGAAAATTGCAAGGCCAAGTTCCAAACGTGCGAGTGTGGACGCCAGCTGTCAGCTCAGGTGGTCGCTGTATTTGGAATTTTCATCTAGAAAGGTCTGTCTAAAATATTCTTTTAAAATTTACGGACTTCAAGGACTCTGAAGACCATCCGGCAGAATACGACCGCATAATCATTTCATTGTACAAATTCAAACTATACAATTTATACCGAACTAATTTTACAACTATTTCTTTTATAAATTTAACACTTACTGCATTTTATAACTTTTGTAAACGGTCCGCATATTTCGAGGTTCTGATTTAATTCTTATTGACGCATACATTCAATAAGGGAGGATATTGCGTGAACTATTTTTTTGTCGATGCGCTTATACCTCAATTACAGGTGGTTAATCTTAGTTTACATAATCGAGATCTCGTTTATCGTGAATTAGGCGTGTTACGTATTGATTTATTATTTTGCGAAGCTAATTAAGGCTTCTGGTTTAATTTCAATTCTTATTGACGCATTATCGCTTTCCCCAAGATTTAATTTTATCATTACACGAATTATTAAATCAGACAGGTACGTTTGTGGTCTGTTCTTTATTTAAAAGATATTTATATTTTATACTTGTGACCAATTTGGGGTCAATATTTTTGATATATATACAGAATTTAGTGAACGATTTTATTTGGTCAAACCTTTATATTTAACTGTAATTTGATTTCCATTTATTGATTATACTCGAGAATTACGTCAAGTATTTTGTTGTTTTATTGTGTCTTGTAGATATATGAAAGACTTTAGTGGTATCAGTAAGGTAAGTTTGTTTTCTCCGGGAGATTCCTGTTTATCAACGTCATCTTCGAGACCAAGGGTTTATTTTTTAAACAGGTGGCACCCACATACTTTGAACCCTTCCTTCTCCGACCGACGCTGGTCAAACCCTTGTCTAGATACCTGGACCTTACTGATGTTGTCGTTAGATATTTTCTTGTGTGTAGGAAAAATTATTTCCTTCACTGTGTCGCCGTTCTTTTAGCTGGGCGTCACAAGACCTGAAACACCGAACTATTACCCATGGGTAACTCATGGCAACGTTTCGGTGCGTTCACCACGGCCAATTCGTCTGCGAAACGGGTGTGGGTGAATCGACAACAAAATTCTCAAGGGTCTCAACATACAAACAAGAACAGAATAAAACACAAAAGTGAAGTGAATGCTGTAAATAAAGCCCCTATATTCATCAATATAACATAATAAAAAGAGTTCGCAAGAACTACTGGGTAATAACAAATAAACCAACAGCAACTGTACTAATAATAAGGTTAAATAAAACTTTGTACACCTTGCATATCAACCATGCTAAATATAAACAGTTAATTTACAAATGATTCACACACCCTGTATATGAGTGCCCTACAATTTTAAGGTGAAGCCCAAATTATCAAAAATTATTTATAAAATAAATACTGTCCTGTATGACGAATACTAGGTAGCAATAAATAATCAAATGGTAAACTCAATATCTGATCCCACATAATGAATGCCTAAAAATTCTGTAAATATCAGTTAAGCGGCGTACAGCACAAATTAAATACATAAGTGAGTAAACCATAATTGAGATAATATAAATTATAACTGGGAGGTTAAGGTTGGTAAATGGTAAGGCTCCGTAGGAAGTGCAGATGTCGAATAAGCACTTTCCCTTAAATAGCGGGAAATGCCACTGCGAATTCTCTTAGCAGCTCTGCCAACAAATCCTATTTCCACGTTCCCGTCGGACCTCCTGACTGTAGTCGTAATAGACTGTAGCTAACGGAAAAGGGTGATGGGCGAGTCTCCGGTGCCTTAAAACCGGAACGTTTCGGCTAAGGGAAGACACTCTGACAGAAAACTCTGGTCCTCCAGGTTGGGGGGTTAGCAGCGGGCCAGCTCCTCGTTTGTTGTAAAAACTGTAAAATGCTAAAAAACTAAACGCCAAGCCTCGGATGCAGGATGGACATAATCGAAGACGACGTATGCAAGATAAATGGACATAGAAAATCGGTACGTGGAATATACAAGGCATTTCTAATAAAGAACAAGAAATCTGGGTAGAAATAAACAAACTTAATATGGATATAGTGTGTCTAACTGAAACTAAACGGAAAGGCCAAGGAAGGAAGAAAGAGAAAAACTATAAATTATACTGGTCAGGTGTACCCAAATCAGAACATGCCAGAGCAGGAGTAGCAATTATGATAAAAAATACACACAGCCAAAAAATAACAGACTTTGAAGCAGTGTCAGAGAGATGCATAAGATTAACGATGAAGATTAACAATAAGGAGATAGTTATACTTGCATTGTACGCTCCTACAGAAGACGCACGGAGACACGTGAAAGAAGATTTCTATCAAACGGTAACAGACCAGTTAGACAAAACGACGAATAACAACAACTGATTGTAGCCGGAGATATGAATGCTCGAGTAGGAGTTAGAAGAAATGAGGATGTAGTGGGCCAATTCGGTGAGATGGTGGAAAACGACAATGGTGACAAGCTAATTAACACTTGTATTCAATACAATCTGAAGATATGGAACACCTTTTTTAATCATAAAAGTATGCATAAATATACTTGGGAAAGACCGTCCGTTGGTCAGAAGTCCATATTAGATTATACCAAAACTAAACAACGACAAGACATTGTCATTAATGATGTACGAGTAAAGAGAGGAGCAAATTGTGGCTCAGACCATTACTTGGTATCAGCTAAAGTAGTAATACCTCCAATATGGACGAAGGAAAAGACCCAACACAAAGAAGTGTCAGAGACAAAACCACCCTTGAAATATAAACTCCAATTATTAAAAGATGAGAGTATACAACAACTATATAAAAATAGATTAAAACTGCAACTTCAAAAGACTCATAGCAATCATGATATAGAAGTTGAACATATAAGATTAACTCAGGCAATCCACCAAGCAGCTAAAGAGGCGTTAGGAGAAGAAAAGAGCAAAGGATTTAAACGAACGTATTGGTGGAATGAAGAAGTAGAAAACCACATTAAAGAGAAAAATAGAGCGTATCATAAATGGTTGACTTTAAGGACGATGGAAACACTACGAGAATATAAACAATTAAATAAAGAAATTAAAAGAAAAATAGCTAGTTTTAAAAATGCTGCATGGGAACGACAATGCCTAGAAATTGACAGTATGATCGGTGGATGTCAATCTACAGAAGTATGGCGGTGTCTTAAATCTATGAAAACAAATAACAATTCTATTGCAACTTATATTTCAACATCGAATTGGCTGCAATACTATAAAGAATTATTAATAGAAGACAGACCGGAGTATACTGCTGAAGATAATACCGTATTAAATTGTAATACTAATATCAAAATTACGGAAGAAGAAGTGGAATCAGCTTTAAGAGCAATGGGAAATGGAAGAGCACCGGGTCCAGGATCAATACCAGATGAATTGCTTAAGTATGGAGGACGGAACTTGGTGACAAGATTAACCGCTCATTTCAATGATTGCATACAACAAAATAAAATACCTTCGCAATGGAAAGAATCGCACATTATTTCTATATATAAGAAAGGCTCAAGAAAAGATCCGAACAATTACAGAGGTCTTAGCATCAATGGTACCTTTAGCAGACTTTTTGGTAAAATAATTAATAATAAATTGCAAGCAAATATACGAAATAGAATAAGTGAAGAACAAAGTGGTTTTACTCGAGGGAAAGCATGTGTTGACAACATCTTTGTGCTACAACAACTAATTGAAAAAAGAACAGCAGTGGGAGAAGAAACTCATCTAGGTTTCGTCGACTTGAAGAAGGCGTATGACTCCGTTCCCCGGAATAAATTATGGTAAGCACTAAACGTTATGAATGTAGATGTAGAACTGATAAATATAATAAAAGAAATGTATCGAGATAACAAAGCGTACATTAAAAATAGAACAGCACTAACACAATCATTTACTCCAACTAAAGGTTTGAGACAGGGCTGCAGTTTATCTCCACTACTGTTTAACATATTTGGAGGTAGTTTTAGAAAAGTGGAAAAAGAAAGTAAATGGTATGGGAGTGCCCGTTAACAACAACCATCTGTTTACACTTAACTTTGCAGACGACCAGGTCGTAATCGCACAAGATTCCTACGACTTAGAATATATGTTGAAGAAACTTGATGGAACTTATAAACAATGGGGCCTATCCATTAATATAAATAAAACGGAGTATTTAGCAGTAAATACAGATGCTAAATTCCAAATACAACTCATAAATGATGATGAAGAACTAAAACAAGTACAACAATTTAAATATCTAGTAACAACAATCACTAACAACGGAATAGGTCAGGAAGAAATAAGATCAAGAATTGAAACCAGTCGAAAAGTATTAGGAAGTCTAAACTCAGTATGGTGGGATCGGCACATATCAACTAACATAAAAAAACACATAGGTAAATCAATGGTCGAATCAGTCTTATGCTACGGTTCTGAAACATGGACCATCAATAAGGAATATCGACGTAAGCTGCAAGCGGTAGAAATGGACTACCTAAGAAGCACATCAAACAAATGACGAAATCCGACGAAAAATGAAAGCGGAAGATACAATTACAGACAGAATCGACAGAAGAGGACTCAGATGGTTCGGACATTTACTAAGGATGGACGATGAGAGATGGCCGAAACGAATTTTCAATTGGACTCCACCAGGAAAACGTAAAAGAGGAAGACCGAGGAGATCCTGGAACAATGGAATCAGAGAAGCGATGACCACGTACGACCTAGAAAATGATGATGCACAAAATCGGGATGGATGGCGTTTGAGAACCGGAAAGCCGCGACCAGCGGTATAACCCCGGAGATATATATATATATATATATATATAAATTATAACTGACTCAAAATTAGTCAAATTATGACAAGGGAGGCAATTTAGAGGACGTAATCCCTATCTGAAAATAAATGGATCTAAAAATCCACAAAGCTAAAATAATAATAATTAAAGGTCTAATACGAATTTCCGGAAGCGGATGATACGACGCAAGCCTGGTGTTAAGTCAGCTTAACTAACACGTTAAAATGTAAACGGTAGCGCCAAACCGAATAGTTATCGCTAGTTATTAATCCGCATAATAATTGTCCTATAATACAAGGAATTTTACTCATCAACAATTTAAGTTACTAATTGTCTAAATTACAATAGTCACGTAGCCGTGAAAATAGACACAGTCATAACTGACGGCGCGCCGCGGCGGTCCGAAGTTAGTGCATAAAAGTATTGTTTACAAATTGGTATCGCATAAACAACAGTATAATCTTAATTAATTATCAAAGTGCAGTGAATAACAGGTAAAAAAAAATAAACTGGGTGTACCTACTGATGGTAAGTGACCGGTCGCAAATGCACATTAAAGTTCGAAACGGTAGAAAATACCTAAAAGTTAAAATTAAAACATATACACTTTATTGGCTTCCCCCGTTGAGTTTGGTACCTGCCGAGATGGTTTTAATGGGCAACGGAGATTTGGATACGTTCGCCCGAGATAAAGATCACAGAACACTGGGAATAAAATCAAACCTTGGTTGTTAGATGGGCTGACTGTCTCCAACTTCGGACGGCACGTAGAAACCGATAGCTGCAGGTGAACGAGATCGGCTGGTGCTTCAGCTAGTATTGTATAAATTTGCGCAAATAGTAGAGGTGCTGGTTTAAAGGTGCCATCGCCGTACCATTCCTTGGAATTTAGAAAAATTTGCAAACTTCGCGTTCTGCCAAGTATTATAATTCTATCTGCATCGCGTCCACTGTCGGCCAATAAAAAATTTTCACGTATATCCGGCTGAGGTTCATAAATCTTGTACATTTCCGAAATAACAAGCGTTTCGAGATTTAAGGGGTTTGGTAGCGCCGCATTTACCTCGTTTCTTTTTCTTCTGACTGTCTTACGAAGTGCTCCATAAGTTGGAAGGGCTCCTTGGGCGGCTTGAGATAATCCAACGGTACACTCGTTTACAACTTGAATTGTAGTTTCTACTGTTTCTTCTGCACGTCTTTTAATTTTTGTAATCACCTTATCCGCCTCTACTTTCGCAGCAGAACTACCATGTGAATGCTCGTTGACCGTCTTGACAACCTGCTCGCCAATAGTGTGAACCCTCGTTCTACAACGACCCCTTTGCTCACACCGCCAAAATTTCACACTACCGTCACCAGAAGTTTTATCAAACTCATAAATAAAACCGTCACAGTAAAACTTTTCTTCTCCACGCTGAGACGATATATGACCTTCCATTTTCTAAGCGAACTTAACCTTTTCAAAAACCAGGAACAACTGAAGCAAAGATTTTTCTTTGCGTTCTATAAGTAGGGGTAGCGAAATAATGAAACTCAATTTCTAATGCGGATCAAAAATGTTGACATTGCCATTCCAAAACCAAAATAAGATTTAGTGAAATAATAATATATCATAACCGCCTTGTAACAAATTGCGTGTTACAAATTAGTTTTATGACGGTTTGTCCAATTCTAGTTTAGTGTTCGACAGTTACGCCTATCAGAAAAATAACGGAGCTGTACAGAACAGAGTTCCATTTAGAAAACAGATAATAGAAAAAAACAGACATTCTAGGATTCATAAATCATTCAAAATTGAGCATTTTAATAACTGTCCGGGATACCCAACTCTTTGGTCTCCTGAGTTTTAGAAGTACGAACTATTAAACTCATTGTTTGGGGGTCCTATGGCGCAATTGTATACTTTTCGACTTTTTCCGAATTTATAGTAATTTAGCTGAATTAGGTTCAACAGATCTAAGCTAGGCATTGTTAAAAATTGTCGGTCACTAAACTCGAACGTCTGAAAAGCCATTTGTTTTCTCTCTAAATGTTTTAGACTTATTGTAGTTTGGACATTTCCAAATTTATAGCTGGTATTTGTAGTTGAGGCCTAAAAAGCAGCTCAATTAACATGTGTAGAGCCATTGGTTTTATTACCACTCCAGAACTGGAAAGAACTCGCCAATCATGAAGTCACATTACGTTTTGGCAGGTCATTTAAATTACACAGTTCCAGGCTGACTATGAAAAACTTATAATTAGCCATACGGTTTGTCAGAACTTGGAGAAAATAGTAAGTGCCAAATAAACGTCGAACAGCAATATATATATATATATATATATATATATATATATTTAAAAAGCTAAGTGCTTGGCGCTACAACAGTCAGGGGTCAGTAAAAAAAGGGCAACAAAGCGTCCCAATGGTGGGATTACTGTTAATTACCTACATATTAAAGCCTCCGAAAATATTCTTGGTAAATTTAAATTTATCTTAACTTAAGGTTTAGCGATAACAATTTATATGCATTAAAGCAAGCAGTTATAGCGGATTTTTTAAATTATTTAAATACGGCTTGTTTATAAAAATATAATATAATATAAAGTATAATTGCAATACCTCGCGGCGAGTCTTGCAATAATGATGAAAAATGTTGCTAGTGACAAAAGTAAATGTTTATCGTGATTGCTCTTGAAATTTTTATTATGCAAATGTATGATATTTTTACAGGGCTGTATAGAAAATAAAAAGCACTAACTGGTTATGCCATAAAAGGTATAGGTTGCCATTTAAAAAAATGTCGATGCCGTCATAGCTAAAACATATGACAATCGTAATATTGACTCAGAGTATAGATTGAACAACATTGGCGACAATATACACCCCTGTCTTCGGAGCCGGACATTAGGGCGCCGCCTTTAGGGCGCGTGGAATTAGGGCGCGGACCGTTAGGGCGCGACAACTGTGTTATATTTGTCAGACTAAAACTGAGTCATTAAGGCTTGTAAGGAGTGACGAAAAATTTCCCAACGGGCTCTTGGATTTTTTTGAATATGCAACTAGACATACATCATACAGTATCTTTAAAAGTGTATGACGTTACAAAATTAAAATAGAAGGATTAGTAAAATCACCCAAAAGAACCGACCTTCCTTTTCATTCCTTCTTGTTTTTAAAATAATTTTGTTGATAGGTATCACTTGGGTTTCCAGTGGGTTTAAAAATGAAATATTTGCGTATAGGTTTGTATGCAATGCAGAAAATTTCTCCTGCAGAGTTGTTCAGTCTGAAAACAATTTTAGCATAAGTAAACAATGTTGTAGTTTTTATACTGAACACCGACATTCTATTAGAGAGAAAACTAGTTTGAATGTTATAGTACCAAGAATGATGAAAACAATCACCCAAAGGCATACCCACTATATTGGTGCAGCATTATTTAACAACCTTCCTCGGATCTTAAAAACTAGATCCCTATCAGAAAATTTATTTCGTAAAAAGATAAAAATTTGGATTTTTGATATGACATGGCAATTTGTTTTAACTATATTTTATAAATGTAAATAAAAATATTATTACTTTATCAGGTATTGTCCTATACGGTTGCACATTGTATAATTAGTCCAATTACAAGAATTTATTGACACGTAAATCAAATGATTATTATAAATACACACAAAAAGAAGCTGTTATAAATAAAACAAAACTATTTTATATAAATTATTTGACACTACGTACAGTATGTTCATTATTAAAAACACTCGCAGCTGGCCATGGTAAATTGACGTATAGTGTCTTCTTACAGCATGCTCTTTATAGGAAGCGAAATATCGAAATTTACTAATTTTTAAATCAGTACGTAAAACACGATTTAATTGGTAATAAAACAAATTTCCGCCTGTATACACTGGTATACACATGTTAGTTGATTTTCTGAACAATTTGCACTTTATAATTGAATAATAATTAGATCTTCACGTTTCATTTAAGAAACAGGTCGATTCCGAATCGCTAATGTATTCCTATGTATACGTCAAAGTGTATCACATATCCCACATAACCTCGAAATGTGATTGTTGTTGTTGTTTACATTGTGACTGTCAATTGTAACATATGGGCTAAGCCATACCTTGATAAAAATTTCAAAGCCTGCTAGAGTTTTTTTTTAAATGAACTTACTGTACTTATATAATTATTACGGGAATTTAAAAAGTAAAATACATATATATATATATATATATATTATATATCTGTTTTTGTAACAAGCTGAGATCCGAATAAATTTAGGACAACCCGAGATCCGCCATAAGGGAATGGGTTATTAGAGTATACTTCTTATTAACGGCTTTATAATTAACAACTCAAACCCTACACCTTTAGAGGGGAAACAATTTTGCGATTTTAATGTACGTGATAAATAAATAACGACGCGAGATCCGTAACTGCTTAGGTAAAGTCGAGATCCATGTTTGTATTTTACGACATATGTAACTAAACGTGAGATCCGCCGACGTTGCCGAAGTTTTACGCTAATCTTAGCCTTACAGCTGCTTTAACTGTTATCTTGTTTATACATATTACTGGCGGTCACTACTGATTTGTGCAACGTGTGCAAATTCTGCTAAAACAGAGAGAATATGTTTTATCTTTAATCTTAGGGTTTTATAAATACATTTTGTTGATTGCGTGTTTGTAATGTTACATCAGCATTTCTTTGAGTTCATTCTGGCCACCAGTATACAGATACTATGGATTTTCGTAGTATATTAACTATGCAGACATTTTCTGCTTTTATGAACAATACTATTTTGCTTTAAGTGTCGAAAACATTATTGTATTAACAAAAGGATCGTAAAAGAAAACATGATTGACCTTTTACGGAAACGTAAATTTTTCAATTTCATATGATGGAAAAATAATTAGACTTGCATAGAGACCCACTTCTACAGCTGAAAATCAGACTTTATCGACAGGTTATTACTTTCTTATTATTTGCATCCTTTTAGCCACTTCACATCCTCTGTAGCTGGTTCCGTTGGCTCCGCCTCAGTAGGCACATTTAGGTTTACTGTTTTCATTCATTTTGTATTCTTTTGTGTGGTGTTTAGGATAAATAGCGGAAAGGGTTTCTTCCCATTTCTTTGCAGAATATTAACGGCTTCTATAATTTTGTATCCTTGATTACCTACATTTTCTATGTTTTCTCTAGGACATGACAGGTGCAGTTTCCTCGCCATCACTTTCATGGTTCTTGTTGGTTTATTTTCGTATGAGTGCGAAAGGAGCTTTTTCTCATTTAGTAAGTTTGTTAGTCTTCTATATTCCTCTGCACAAGCTGCGTTTATTTTCACCTCCTTGTTATTCATTATAACTGCTTGAAATATAAACCTTTTGACTTTAATCCGCGTTGTAATGCATAATAGTCATTAATTTGGCTCAAAACAATTATACGTTATAGATAATAAAGCTGCAATCCTTTTTAGGATGATATTCAAGTCAGAGGCGCTAATGCAAATGTGGAAAACAATAATAACATTTTGGAAATCTTTAACACCACTAAATCACAAACCCAAAAGAGTGTTATTATCAGGCTTAGGATAAATATTAATGATGCACCTAAAATTTGGAATATATGCATGCAAATATTTATGTAGAGTACCGAAAATCAGCACTTAAATATGCACTTTAAATTATAGTTGCTTAAGTAAAGTAGGACCCGGATAGATACAAAAACTGATACTAATAAAAGTAATTAATAATAAAATAATATCAAAATTAAATTTAAATATTATTATTACATTTAGTAATTACATGGTGTAATAAATAGTTGCTTCAAATAATTGGGTACCGGCGTTCGAATGAACAAGGGGTAATACTGCGGTGGTCTAATATGTGATGCTCACCAGGTGTCATTAATTTGGCGACAAACCGGGTGGGAGAGCAAGAATAGGGGAGCTTTATCATTCCGCCTTGCAGGCCAAACTGCTTCATAGGGCGTAGAACCTCACCATCAATACATTTCTATTATCAGAAAGAAGACCAGTGGGAAATATAGGTTTAATTGGGCTATCATCCTTAAACCATTTTAAGAATTGAGGGAAACGTATTTGCACTGGCTAGTAAAAAATTAGCATGCATTTCTGGCGCTTACTCTTAAAACTTAGGAATATTCACCAAAAATATAAACAGATGTGTTTTTCATGCTGTGTACAATGCGAACGCAACCGGAGACGCAATAATTGTAAAAAATAAATTAATATTGTTGACAGTGTCCACTGACAGCTTTATGTTACATTACTCCGACTTCGAAAATACTTAAAACTTTCAAAATTTTGTTTATACAGATTAATATCAAAAATTTAAAAAACATGCAGCATTAATTAGAAACCTTCAAAATATGCATTTATTGGGTTAAAATATGCATTTTCTTTTATGCAGATATGCAAATGCATAATTATCATAAACCTGGTTATTATTCTAGAAAACACTTCTTCCGAAAATAGTTACAGCCGACCAGGTACAATAACAAATTTTTCATTTAACAAACTTACCAAAAAATGTTATATCGGTTTACTAGTGTAGATTATTATAACTTATTAACTTCTGACACTTATTTAAAATATTTCAGCTTGTTAATGTAAAGCAGGCAATATTTGCTATTGATGTCTGAAAATCTACGACTCTCATGTTGTAACAAAAAAATATAAGACTTCCAATTTTACTCGTACTGGCAGGAAGTAATTTTGCCGTTTTTAAACAGTTTATGCTTGCAGAAGTGCCATCTTTGCCATCTTCTACAATTTAAAAACATTCATTAGTGTAATGACACTCACTTCCTACGTTCCTTATTTAGTTGCAATGCTTTCTTTAAGAGTTAAATTAAATCAAAAATTATTACCTAGATTTATCAAAACAATTCCATTTGTTATCAAAAACTCAACTTTACTAGGAACTTCAATTAATTTTTAATAAAAGATATTTTTCGTTTGTTCATCATAGACAAAGTTTTGTTTGTATACCACACATTTGTTTTCAGTAGGTACGTTCAGCCGAAAATCAGACTTTATCGACAGATTATTACTTGCCTTTTGTTTCGTACAATTTTTATTTTTTGCCGTAAAAACAACACAACAGAAAGATAAACAAAAGACAATAGTAAGCAATTGTTGGAAACTTTAAAATTGAACAAATGCAAATCTGTAATGTCAATTCGGTGACATTTAGCATTAATAAGTAATTAAAATTTAGTCTGTGTCCTGTGTTAAATACGAATTTCTAATCACGGTGATAAAGAGAGAACTCACGACAATGTGTGCGCTTTATTTAATACTGTAGATCCAAATCGTGAAAAATTAATAGAAAATTTAGAGAAACGGGCCACGCCAAAGTTTTGATAAAACTGGCCGTCCAAAAATAGCAACAGACGATAAAATGTTGGACATTGTCCGAAAATCCTCATATTTCAACTCGACAATTAGCCCTGGATAATAATGTTAGTCAAGCAACTGTACTGAATATTTTACATACAGAAAAATAAGGTGAAACTTGTTCAAGAATTGTCAGAAGATGATTTTGATAGGAGAATTCAATTTTGTGAAGAAATAATGGACAGGTCGTTATGGCGACCAACAGTTTGTGAATTCTATTATCTTCTCCGACGAAGCCACATTTTCTTTAAATGGAGCTGCAAATTGGCACAATTCCTGTTATTGGTCGCGACATAACCCGCATTGGATGGAAGAATTATACACACAGTATCCACAAAAAGGAAACCTGTGGGCGGGAATTATAGGAGACAGAATTCTTGGTCCTTTTTTCTTTGATGGCACATTAAATGCTGATCGGTATTTGGATTTTTTGAGGTTTGAGATTGTTCCCGCGTTAGCTGTTTTATTTCCAAATGCAGAAAATTCGGACACGCCGAACGATAGAATTTGGTTGCAACAGGATGGTGCTCCACCTCATTATGGCATACATCTTCGTCAATATTTAGATGGAATGATTACAAATAGGTGGATGGGAAGAAGAGGACATATGGAGTCGCCAGCTTGATCTCCGGATCTAAACCCGCTTGACTTCTTTTTATGGGGCCATCTTAAAAGTACACTGTATACAAACAGACCAGACGATTTGGAAAATCAGGTAAAATTTACGTAGTATTGAAATGATATCTTTTCCTAGCTAGACCATTTTCGAAACATTCGCATTATCTTTGTTTTATAAATACATTGGTACAAGCTTTTGGTTCTGTTTACTTCAATACCATATTTGTTCTACTTTCTTTTGAAATTAATAAAGTATAATAACCAAAAAACGATTTACGTATTAGTAGCCTTTAGTTTATATAATTTACGGTTATTAGTTACTAATTAATTATTGATTTATCCATAAAATCCTGACTACTTTCTAAAATAGTCATAGTAAAGCAAATTGTAATTCTTAACCTGCGTCACATTATTTTTATTTAAATAATATAGGTCCTTTAAATTCGCTACACATTGTCTAAAAACAGAATTTATTTTTACCTTTAATAATTTACGTTCGTTTTGTTTTGTAATAAGTATTTTTATTGCTCAAAATACAGTAACTAAACACATTTTTGATGGAGAGTTACTTTAAACTTTTTATTTGATGTTGTTCTACCTATGCAATTCCATTTAAGTAAGACATTGATTAACAATTAAATGTGCTAACAGGGTGTCTACAATTTCGTATAAATTTTTAATGTAATTGTACAATATTATTTAAAGTCAATTTTTTAACATAACAATTGATAATATTTTTGCCAAGTCAAGGCCTACTAATGTTAAGGTAGTTTTGTAACTGTAATATTGTTAATTTTACAAATTAAATTAAACAGTATTGGACTAAACAGAAACCTACGGGGTGTATTTAAACAACAAAGAAAATGTCCTAATAATTTGCAAGTATTTTATTATAAATAAAAACATTGGGATTTTTCAATTTCTTGCACAAAACTAAAAATTATTTTGTTATTTAAATGTTAGGTATTAATAAGTAATGCTAATAGTACTTAACCGAATTTGTAGCTCTTACTATTTACGAGATTCCCATGCACACGCGTAGAAGCAATTTTAAAATAAATAAATTTAAAAAATGCCGTCGTACGACTAACGAAGCGATTAGCAAACCCTTTTTCCGAGAAATCAAGATGCAACAACATCTGCGATGTTGCCAAGCATGTCCGATCTCAAGTTGACTGCAAAATATATCTTGAGGTTTTATACAAAAAAGGCGCTGCAGCGCTCTCTACAGTGGGGTTAGATGAACTTGTAGAGTATAAAATCGCCCAAAATGGGTACAAGGTGAGCTCCGGGGAAAAATTTGAATTTCACCACCCCTTCGCATGTCCTCTTGAATGAGTACGATATACACATGGATACAAGACGAGATCCAAAATCGGATGTCACCTTGCAAAAAGGATCTCATCTTGTACAGTACAGTACAGTAACTCCAAAAGATCTCGACTTGTACCGAAAATAAATATATATATATACATATATATATATATATATATATATATATATATATATGAATGTACTACAACTTTACTTTTAATTACTTTTCTCATAGGACGAGCGATTTTGCCAAAACTTAAAATTGTCAATTTTCGGGAAAAATGGACCATCTTCGAACGACCACAGCTTGGTCCCTGTAGGGTTTATAGAGCTGCGGTTGGGCTTAAATTGCTGCAAATTTAATTAACTTTAAAAAGTACTAAGATTTGTTTGTCGAAAAACGCATAGTTTATGACTTTTAGAGCCAAATGTCAAAAAAGTCCCAAAATATCACAGTTTTTCGCGTGGTGCGCAGCGAGCACAAGTTTTTCGAAGTTACAAATTTGGATTCACACTACCCTAAGTGGTCCATACAACATACCAAAAAATCAGAACAACATTATGCTTTGCGAATTTAGGCTTTTTTAATGTCGATTTCTACTGGGCTAATAGAGCTGGAATTTTAATTATTGATGCAATTAAACAACTCACTAGGGTTGGTACAAACAGTAAATTTAGATAGAAAAATCGATTTTACTGTAATCTAACAATAACTGCTCTTGAAAACAACATCTGAATACGGATTAAAGAAACATTGAACAAATTTTACAGGTTTATGATTTTCCGTTATTCTCTTCACAACTTGCAACTTTTCTTTTACTAATAACATCGATAATCTGTCGTGGAGTGTGTTCGTAGTATAAAGTGTTAAAAAAATATTTACAGGGCATAAACAACTTGAAGGGTAGTTTATAATGTGTTTTGTGACTTAATGATCTTGTACGTGGTTGCGTTTTAACAGTTAGAACTTATTTTCTCGAAATTTGCATTCATGACACCGAAATTTTACAATCGGCCACTTCTGTGGTAATATTTTAATGCCAACTTCATAATTTTACTAATAATTTATAAATATGGTTCTTGTAAATCATTTTGTTACGCACAATAGTTGCACTGACGCAAGAGAGGCATTACAAAAATCAGTCGCGTGTCAAGGGAATATGACGTTTCATGTTGCCGCAGTACATTTTTTAAATTAAATATAAATATAATTATCTTGTAATCAACCAAGAATATCATCAATAAGAAAGATAGATATCAACCCAGGAGGAAATATATGTAGTAGGACCTGCCAATATATGGCTTACGCAGATAATGTGGTCATCTTAGCTAGAAACGAACAGGCACTAAAAATAGCATATTGTGAACTAGAAATAGAAGCGAAAAAACCAGATTGACGGTAAACGAAGTGAAAACTAAATACACGAAGTCGGACAAATATATAACGGGATTGATCAAATACAAAGCATGTGAGGTAGCCATAGGTGAAAATACCTCTAGCGTCTTTCGAAGTAATCTCCCTCGACTTCTACGCACCGTTGACATCGACGATACAGTCGCCGAAAGCCTGCTTAAACTTGTCGCAAGGAAGTGCGTTTAGTTCGGTGGTAACATTCCGTTGAATGCCTTCCACGTCGTCAAAGCGCCTTCCCTTGAGGGTCAATTTCAGCTGAGGAAACAGCATGAAGTCCGCTGGAGACAGATCCGGCGAATAGGGAGGTTGTTCTAAGACTGGGACATTTCTTGTCGCCAAAAACGTCTTCACCATCAAATCATAATGCACAGGGGCATTGTCGTGTAAAAGGTGCAACTTGCCGGAAGCTGCCAAATACGGTCGATCGCCATTCCATGCTTTGTCTCTTGCTTTCTGGATCGTACTGGAAGCACCACGACTCGTCACCAGTAACAATTGAATTCAGAAAATTTGGGTAACTGTTGGCTGTTGCAATGAAGTCGCGGGAGGTGTCCACTCACGCGCTTTTTGCTCAAGGGTCAAATTGTGCGGGACAAATTTGGCACAGACCTTCCTTTTCTTCAAATCCTTCTCCAAAATGGTTCTAATGGTTTCACGGGTAATACTCAGTTCCTGCTCCATCATTCTCAGTGTCAGTCGTAGATCAGCCGCAATTAGTTGTCGGATTTTTTCGATCGTTACGGGGTTTTTCATTATGATCGGACGACCCGGCTTCTGATCATCGTAAAGGTCCTGCCGACCTTCAAGAATCTGGCAAACCACTCGAAAACGCGAGTACGGGACATGGCCTCATCGCCATATACAGTTTTCAACATCTCGAATGTCTCCCCAATTTGAAACAAAACTTAATGTTCCCTCTCTGCTCCATGTTTGACTTGTGTCACATGTGACTGCTGCACTAACTTGTTCATTCGCATGCACAGCTTACCACGCAAGTTCTGACAGGATGCCGTTTTAACTAAGTGTAGACGAAAGTTCCAGATACAATTTGAATATGATTTGGAAACAGTCAGTTTCTTATAGCGTCCGCAGTAGTACCAATCCCGTTTCATATTTGTCCGACCTCGTATGCTGATGAATAGAGAGGTCAGAAGAAAACCAAGAAACATACATGTAAACAACCACATGTTCGAGGAAGTACTGTAATTCAAATACTTAAGAAACACAATTGCAAGAGAAAACGACACAAGCGCAGAAATAAAAACTGAAATCACTAATGGAAACAGAAGCTACTATGCCTTACAAAAAATATTTCAATCAAGAAACGTGTCCCGAAATGTGAAAAAAAGAATATTTATAAGACCATAAGTAAGCCAATAGTAACCTACTCAAGTGAAATATGAGTACTGAAAACGGAAGATGCGAAAAGCCTAAATGTATTTGAAAGAAAAATCGTCCGTAAGATATACGGCCCGGTTCTAGAAAGGAAAGAATGACGGGTTAGAATGAACCAAGAACTGACCAACTTATACGAAGACCCAGATAGGGTATAGTCGCCACCGTTGGGACACGTTATAAGGATGACAAATGATAGAGGACCCAAGGCGACGTACTCCAAGAAACCGGAGGGAGCGCGAAAGCGTGATAGACCACGATAAAGATGGGAGGACGATGTAGAAGAAGATCTAAGGGAGATGGGGGTGTAGAGATGAAGGAGGAAAGGCCTCGACAGATCAGAATCGAAGAAAGTAGTAGAGCAAGCTAAAGTCCTACACGGACCGTAAAACCACACGAGGAGGAGGTAATCAACCAACAACTACATTAATTTTGTAGATGATATTTGTTTCGAAATTATTTTGAAAGTTAAAGTAAATAATGTATGCCTTCCAAATTCACGGTACTCATTGTAAGTTGTGGGTTCTATTAAATGATTATGTCTTATTAGTGCAATCTAAACAATAAATTTTCAAGAAACGTTTACGAGTTGTAGTACTTGTGTAGGCCCCGATCTATAGTAAATAAATATGGCAATGTGTAGCCTGTAATATGTTGAAAAAATTTAAAAAATATTATTTAATTTTTTATTTACACTAGTCAAAAGCAAAAAGTAGTCACTTTTTCAGAGTGACTCTTTTAGTTTCAGTTTAGCAATCTTAATCAAACTTGATGTATGTAAACATCTATCTCTTATGTTTAACAATTTGTACATACAAAAATATCATCAATTGTGCTTATGTCAAATAAGTTAGATATCTTAAGTGTCAAATAACAAAGTAATTGGCACATTACTATTACATGATAGTGTACTTGTTATTAGCTGTAAAACTGTATGTCAGAATTATGGGTGAACAGAATCAAACTTTATGGCAAATGAGAAGGCAGTTAACGCCAATGCAGGTTGTTCAACCGATAATTTTGCTACAAGAAGGGTGATCGCAGCGGTATGTGACTCAACACTGTAAATTGCAGCGGAAACAGTGTGAAAGCTATAAACACGTTACAGGGAGACCAGGCTTGTCACTAGACGTCCTGGTAAAGGCAGAAACAGAAAAACAGCTGCAGCTGACAATCGTTATCTTCATTTGCAAGCCCTTCGTAATCATACAGATACAGCACAAGACTTTCAGGCAGACGTTTGACAAGCTACTCGGTGCATAATTAGCGATCAAACCGTTCGTAACAGACTGTACGAAGTTCCTCTAAGATCCAGGAAACTCGTTAAAATGCTCAAATTGACCAAGGACCAAGGACCACGGTATCATGCGAATGCAATTCGGCCGAGAATACCTGGCAATTGAGGCACTGCCGTCGTGTAATGTTTACAGACGACTCCAGGTTCCTTCTGTTAAGTAATTATGAAAAAGACCTGGAAAACGTTACCTTTCCAATATAGTGCGTGAAATTATTCTTTTTGGTGGTGGGTCGGTAATCGAGGCCACATCACATTAGATACCCGTACTGAGCTTATCATTATTCAAAATGGTGTTCGAACCGCACTACGATACATAAACGAAGTTCTGCGGGTACATGTTCGTTCGCACGCGCAAAATTATAGTGGGAAATTCGTTTACATGTGTGAAAATGGTACACGTTGCAAAAAGGAATAAAATAGCAGACATTCAAACACTGAATTAGACAGCATGCAGTCCTGATATGAATTTCATAGAGCATATCTGGGATATGCTAGGAAGAGGTGTTTGCACTAGTCCTTGCTCAGTTGCAATAAGTTCTGGTAGAACAATGACTACAAACTACATCCAAGAAAGCTGTATACTTGGAAAGCTCCAACAGATGGTTCAACTAAAGTGATGCGCAACCAGTTAGCCTTTATATTTGTAAACAAACGTTTTTGAAATAGCTGTTTATATGCGAAAGCATATCCGGGAGCAGACATAAACTCCGACCACACCCTATTGATAGGAAACTTTAGATTAAAATTAAAGAAAATAGCTAAGAAAACCAAGTTTGCGAATTGGGACCTGAAAACACTGAAAAATGCAAATACCAAAGAATACGCCCAACGCTTGAATCATGAACCTCGACAAGTAGAAATAGAAAAGGATATCGAAGAAGAACTAAACGTATTTAAGAAGTCAATAACAGTAACAGAAGAGCACTATCTTAAAAAAGACAAGACAAAAGGAAACCTTGGATGACAGATCAGATACTACTTCTAATGAGCAAACGAAGAATAGCAAAAATCACAAACAAAAAGGAATATAACGAAATGAGGAGAAGAATAAGATATGCTAGAGAAGAGTGGCTTAATGATAGATGTAAGGAAATAGAAGACCTAGAAAACGTCATGATCATTTTAATTTACATAAAAAAATGAAAGAAGCAGCAGGTCTATATAAACCACGACCACTTGGTAATTTGGTTGAGAAACACGGCATATGGATAACAAAAAACAGAAAACAATCGAAAAGTGGGAAGACTATGTAAAAGAACTATTTAAAGATGACCAAACCAACATAAGTACACCTGAATGCATTACTGGTCCATCAATCACAACAGATGAGGTAAAGAAAGCATTGTCTTACATGAAAGATGGAAAAGCGTCTGGCCCCGATGATGTACAAATAGAGCTGCTAAAACTCCTAGACGTCAAAAACATCGAAAGACTGACTGCTTTATTCAATAAAATTAACGACTCAGGGATTATCCCACGAAATGGTTTAACTCTACGGTCATTGGTATCCCCAAGAAAACAAATTCCAAAAAAATGCAATGACTACCGAATAATAAGCTTAATGAGTCATCTACTGAAAGCATTTTTGAAAATATTACTCCAACGCCTATATGCACGTTGTGAGCAGCATATGCGCCCTACACAGTTTGGTTTCAGAAAAGCAACAGGAACACGAGAAGTTTTGTTTTGTACACAGGTTCTCATCCAACGATGTAGGGAAGTGAATTACGATGTCCACATATGCTTTATGGATTACATCAAAGCATTCAATAGGGCACAACACCATAAACTTATCGAAATGCTGAAAACAATCGGAATAGACGATAAAGAACTTCGAATATAAAAAATCTCTACTGGAATCAAACTGCGCAGGTGAAATGTAAAGGAGAGTTATTCAAAGCCATTGAAATCCAACGCGGTGTATGACAGGGGTGCATATTATCACCGCTTTTATTTAACATCTATTCCGAAGAAATATTCAGTAGAGCCCTATTTAATACATCGAAAGGAATAAATGTGAACGGCGAGAGGATTAATAACATAAGATTTGCCGATGACACCATGATACTGGCAGTCTGAGGTGATGGTGGTGCCAGTGGTGGAGTCGGGGTTTGTGAACGGCGAAACGAGTATGTGATCAACTATTGAGCAGCCGTAGTGGGTGATGCAGGTTGGGGGGACATTGCGGAGACGTGAGATTGGGAGATTGTTTAAGATGTTGACTAGGGATCTGCCGTTTCTATTGGTGAGTGACCGAAGTAGGTGTGGCGTGAACTGAAGTCGTCCAGGATTAATGAATGGTTGTGTTGGAAAACGTAGTCGAGCAAGTCAGCGGAAACTTAGGAGTTGGGAGGGTTGTAATAACAAACTACTAATATTTGGACGTTATTAGTATGGAGATTTAATGTAATGGCTTCGAGGTGGGCTAGATGTGGGGGAAGGGGATGTGCTGTGGAAGCGACCTGGCTTGAAATTAAGAGCGACGTGCCATAGTGATGTCCTTGATTGGGGGGAGGGGGGCTTTCTGGTAGGTATGATAACCTGTGATGTTGAGGGTGGGCCTGAGGCGGGTTTCTGTGATGGCTAGGATGGAAGCATTGCCGTTGAACAGAAGGTTCTTGACGGAGGGAAGTTTGCGGCGGATGCCGCAGGCGTTGACGGTCCCAAAGAAAAGGTCGTGGGCTATTAAAGAGGGCCGGGGGCGAAAATGAAAATGGGGGGCGGCGTCTACTTAATTAAAAGTAAAAATGACTTTATTTCCTAAATGACAAATTCGGAGGAAGCGGTTTAGGCAAACACGAGCGGATTGCTCAAGGCTCGCAGGATTGTTTGCGGCCGTAGAGATTGAGACCATTGATCAGAAGTTCATCAATGTTGCTCTTGTCAGATGAAATTATTCGGAGCATGGGTGTGGGTTTGTCGGATCTTTTTGATATTATGCGCCAACATTTAAAAATCTGTAGCTGGGGGCATTGGAGTTTGACGTCCTCAGGAGCGATGTCCTGATCGACGTTGCGGGCGACGATAGAAAAGGTTGGGCATTTTTTTGAGGCTTGAGTTGTGGGGGCTTTTCGAAAGAGTGGGCATAACTCTAGCGTTCTGCTGTTAGTAGCGGTGCGGAGGTTTGATTGGATGTGCCCCTCAAGAGGTTGCAGGGTGATGAGGAGAGCGGTCTTGTAGTAGTTAACTACAAGGGTGCGGATATTCTTGTAATCTTGAGAGATTAGCATGGACTAGAAATTTTTCTGGGATGCAAAATTGTCTGGGATGTTTGTTTTTGATTGAATATCGGAAAGTTTCGGGCTGAGAATTGGTAGATGAGGATGATAAATGACGGGAGCGGGGGGGTGAACGGATTCAGGGAAAACCAGGGAGAGTAAAGCGGGAATCAGTACATTCTCACCTGATTGGTTGATGGTTTTCCCCAGGGTGCTGGCGGCGGCGGCGGCGGCGGCAGCGGCAGCGGCGGCAACGGTGGGGATGGAGGCGGCGGTGGAAGAGGAGCTGGTGGCGGCAATAGCTGCGGCGGACGCTACAGCGGTGGCTCGGCGTTGATTTTTTGTCTTGGCTTCTCTAAATTCGTAGTCTGCCATCTTAACGAATTGATAGCGCACGAGGGTTCCGCTCGACTTCTCGATTGGAACTCGACATATACAAGGAATACAGACATTTATACAAAACTGCAACCTAGAGGTACACTTATTGTCAGAAACGCATTTCAATAGGAGCTACATAAAAATACGTAATATAACGTATACAGTACAAAGTATTCTGACGAAATGATTCAAGGCGACATGGCAATAATTATTAGACAAACAGTTAAACATAACAAACGAGCTAAATACAGTCTTAGCAACATACAAGCCACAAATGTTACCATAGAAAACGGTACTGGTGAATTGACATTGTCATGTCAGCAATTTATTGCCCGCCTAGATACAAAAATAAACACACTGATTTCACTAAATTCTTCAGGACCCTAGGAAGTCGTTTTCTAGTCGAAAGAGATTTTAACGCCTAAAATACGAATTGAGGCTCAAGAACTACCACAAACAAAGGTAGGGAACTACAAAACACCATTAGAGACAATAACTTAGCCTGTGTAAGAACAACACAACATACGTATTGGCCATGTGATCCTAAGAAACTACCGGATCTTATTGATTTCTGCATAGCAACGGGATTCAATTCAGTAAATCTCTTGCTTTGACCGAACCTTTCTTTTTAGGTTTTAGAAAAAATCCTACTAAAACGAATATCGCCTATAATTGACGAACATCGGCTTATACATACATACCAATTCGGTTTTAGAAAGGGCCATGAAACGGTTAAGTAAATACATCGACTAGTAAACCAAATCAACAGTGACTTTGAAATTAAACGCCACTGTTTAGCTGTATGTGTTGATGTAAGTCAAGTTTTCGACACATAGGCTTATTTTACAAACTTAAGCGCTCTCTTCCACATGCAGTGTATTCTATACTAAAATTCCATCTCACCGATAGAACAGTTATAGTCAAATATAAAGAAGCCTACACCGAATTATATCCAATTTTATCAGGAGTCCCACAGGGAAGTATTATTGGGCCCATGTTACGTTCTATACACACGAAAGATTTACCGGAAACCAACTAAACAATGATTGCCACCTACGCTGACAATATGATTTTAGCGTCCCATGAAGATCCTGTAGAAGGCTCCCGAAAACTGCAAACGAACTTAAACCAGTTTGAAGAATGGTTACAACGCTGGAGAATTAAGATCAACGAAACCAAATCCGTACACACCACTTTCGCCTTGATGCGCGTAAACTGCTACCCAATGCTATTAAATGAAACACATACAGCACAAAGTGCAGCAATTAAATACTTAGGTTTTCACCTGGCCTGGCGACTAGCATGGCGGACACACATTTTGGCCAAAAGGAAACAACTGGGTATAATTCAGCAAAATGTATTGACTAATTGGCAAGAAGTCTGAACTATCAACTGAAAATAAGCTTTCATTATATAAGATAATTAATGAAGCCTATCTGGACTTATGGCATACTATTGTGGGGTTATGCAAGTCCATCCAGTACATAAATATTGCAGAGATTTCAAAATAAGGTACTTCGCGCGATATTATCGTGGTATGTACCAAACAGGTTACTACATGCTGATCTAGGCATATCCACAGTACATGGAGAAATCAGAAACACCAGGCTCAAACACAAAGACAAGTTAATGGTACACCCAAATGAACTGGCAACTACACTGTTAAACGACGAGAATGAGCCCAGAAGATTGAAAAGGTTTAAACCAGCAGACCTAATGACCCGTTTCACTTAAATAGATAACACATAACTAAGTCATATTTCAATTTGTTTCTTAGAGTTTGCTCATTAAAGCATTACTCATGATGACATGTATTTCTAGTTTTAAGCATTAAATTACGTATTACACCAGATGTACTTATGGACTGATTGGACAAATAAAAGGAAACAATAAAAAAATATTAGTTGTAACGTGCCAGCTATATAACTGCCAAGTTGCGTAAATTTAAGGAGCTATTATAATCGGTATGAAATTGGCGAGATCGTGTGAGTTTTATATTATCGGCAAACCATAAGTAATAATTACTGTTGTGCTCGACAATGGCGAAGTTTTATAACCACTTCAATTAAAAAAATATTGCGAGCTTAGGTAATAGCAATAAAATCTGATAAAGTTATTACAACAATGTTGGTATCCTGTAAACATTTTTCACAGGATTATTATTTTTTATAACGTAAGTATAACTTTCACACTATATTTTAATTTCTATTCATGAGGTCATTTTGAAAAATTGGAATCCCAATGGAACAGTAGTTTTCTGCATAGAAAATTACATGCTCGGCTTTTAGTATCTTGTTCTTCTTTTATCGGTCCAATACCTATACCAATGTACTGAAGAATTTCACTCAAACACAAAAAGGAATAATCTACGATCTGCGAGCCTTTCCCTCAAACACAGAACTGTACTAAAGTCGCAAATTAAAGAATAGTCGCAATTTACAAGTAATCAGCACTCCTAATAATAAAAAAATAGCAAAAAACAAACAGCCACCTTCGAAAAACCTTAATGCCGCAGAGTGCTGCAGTATGCACTATTTTGGAGGCGGCGGAGCGGTACCTTCTGAACTGCATACAAAATAAGTATCTCTTCTGTATCCAACTAAGTTTTGACTAGAAACTGCCATGCGTGCCTTTTATATATCTGGGCGACCTTATTCTTGAACGTTCCCGTTGCTTCTGGCCATTGTCGGGTCGACAGTGCAATAGGTAGCGATAGGTGCTCACTTTCGAATAAGGTTAATTTTATACCAGCAGCTGTAAATGAAAAAACACCTAAGGCCGAACATACGATTATTAGGAATCAAATAATGATTTACAATTTGTATTCAAACATATTAAAATCGGACGTCGTTTTATATGAGGACGGGCTTCATTCACTATTTGCCCTACAGTACTATTTTTAACATAACACTATTAAATGATATTTCACATCTTCTTAGGAACATGAAAAATACCGTCTCTGGAAACTATAAATATAATACAAAATAATAACAACGAAACATGTTTTTTAATTTTAAGGTGTTTTGTTCTATGAAAAGTCATACTATAATCTGTAACGAAGCTTCTGGGGATCAAAAGTTCCAGCATTTGGTAATCAAATGTTAGGTTGCTTTAGTTCCTGTCTGCAGCAATGCTAGTGGAGTTCCAAATTGTTTTCCCTCGCGCACTCATCGTCGCGTGCGATCACACTCCGGAGGAGACGCTTAGAGAAAGGGAACCCAGAATAAATCCATAATCCCAGCACAAATTTATTAACTTGTCTTGCTACATCCGAGAAGGAAGGCCTAAGAAACTTGGAGTCCGAGACTTCAGCAAGGAAGTCAACCCGAAACTTGAAGTACCATATTTATTCATATTGTGGAACACTTCGCCGTTGGGGTTAACTTACTTGATATCAAGCAGATTATGCCGGTAGTATTTCATTTAAAATATTCTATGAAACACTTAAATTCATTTAGCCTCGAGATTACGAAGCCAAGCACGCTTTTCCAGCGCATCTGGATAGCAGCTAAGCGCTAATCCCTTCCGTTCATTGAACCAACAAAGGTAAGAACACCATAAACAACTTCCCAGGCGAATTAAACTAACCCGTACGCGTAACAGGTAACAATTCAAACTTACAACTGTGTGAACACTGAAATCGACTCCAATTAGTGGTTTCGTGGGTACATTTTCCTAACCGCATTTAAAACTAACTGTCCGGTGGCAACCATTGTGTTTATTTATTCAAATCTACAGAGTAGTAGACCTGTTATAACTATTACAGTTTCTCCGCATGTTATTACGAACTTCTGGCTCTGAGCTAAAACCAGGTGCCCGTCCCTACCAGGACGGGCGGTTACAAAACGTTAATTTGAATCACAAATTCAGACTAATGCAGGGATAGTAGACCTTCATCAAAACATTCGACTTTCAGATTAGTTTCTCTCTTTACTAAAATAACCGTCCATATTCAGGTAAATTTACATATTGCGAAGAGGCTGAGGTTACCTAGGAGTTGTGACTCAAGCAAGAAGCTTAAATTCTCTGTTTTTAATTCATTATTCAAGATTACCCGGTTTAGTTAAACTATTCTTATTTATGTTAAACCTAGTAAACTATGTATCCAAATTAGCTAGCTTAATTAACTTGCGTAAATAAAAAATTACTTTTCAGAGATTAGATTGAATCGTTGCCTTATTGTCTGCTTGAATGATATAATTTTTAAACTTAGGAAGTGAACACCCCAAAGCAGTTGTTGATGAACTTTTGTGCGAAGTAGATATTTATTTGTACTTTAGTTTAAAATGTGGACACCGTGGAGTGATAGTGAAAATTTAATTCAGCGAAAAATATACCAAATGTATCGGGAAAACTGCTTGCATATTGAATGAAAATTTTACTCCAATAAAATACATTGCTGGGAATTGTTAAACATTTTTAGGATTTAAACTTATAACTATAAACAAACATCAAGTTATTATGGAATCAAATCGATTACAAGCATGGCGCCACGAGTATATCTAAAACATCAAAACATATCGCCAAGAAAATAGAAATATACGTTATTTAGGCGAAACTTGGTACGACTTCCATGATATTGGACAGACATTTCCAGTCAGTGTAAAATAGACACAGCAGAAAAATAGTATACTTATGTTATGTTTGAAAATGTTGAACTTTTAAATGAAAGTCCTAAAGTCCCAGCTGCTATTTTGCCAGCATTTATAACCTCGTTAACTGTTAACTTGAGACTACCAGGCATCCTTCGGTGAAGCAATAACGATTTAACGTGAAGGAAACTATAACAGTGCATTGGTTAATGAAACACAATTCCGTATAAAGGTTCAGTTTTGGATTCCTGAAGGTTCAAACTAGAAATTTTCCAGATCACAATGTAGGAGTGAAGAACACTAAAAGTATGTAAACGTCACTTACATTCACGTTTTCGAAAATTTATCTCAAAGGCAAGCTTCGCTAATAAATAAAAACACCTTCGTTGGCCTGCAAGACAAGTATCGCGTTTACTGAATTTTACCGGAATCATGAAAATATTTAGTTTTCATTATCTTTTTAGTAATAAATGAGCTTTGAAGTCGGAATTGTTAAACATACCTCGGAGACGATCTCCGTTAAAAAATGCTGTTTTTGGAAAACAAATTTAATTTGATAACCTGTTTTTTATATTCGTTTTGTCTTCAAAAATGTCAGTGCTTGATTCTAATAATTAAGTTTTATTAAAAAGCTAGTTGTGGTGGTAGCTTAGTTGGTAGAGTGTTCGAAAAACGTCGATTCTGGCTTGGGTTCGAAACCTCAGTATTACTATGCAGTTTATAAAAATCATGTCTGCAGCTCATCACACACAATTTCTTAATCCGGCTTGCAACCATGGGGAGATGCTGAAAACCTTATGTTCAACCTTGGTGCTGAGGAGATGCACGTGGCAGAGAACAGGCCGATGCTCAACAGTGTGACGCAAAAGGTTGTTGATTATTGGAGATCCACGGATCAGAAATTCTTAAAAATTAGTTGTTCTATTTTTGTAGATCTCTAGATATAGCATTTCATTCAAATCAAAGGATTAATTATGAAGATATTGGGAGTAACACGTTTGTGTACACACATTCCTGTCGACAGATGCTTTATAAAAACTACTTTGTCGTGTTCTTGAAGGTATATTTTGTTTAATATCATAATTTTAATTTTTTTCAACGAATTGTGCTTTCGTATCCATAAGAAAGTAGCTTTAAAACTGTCCAAAATCTTATATAAAGTCACAGAAATAAATGGGATAGAGTAGTAAAGAAAACATCCTGTTTTTGTTATGACGTAACTAATTCCTTCTCGAGTGAACTTAAAATTTGGAATCCTATATAGATATATAAAACGCTTGGTTAAGTCAGTATCTTAAAATCATAGAAACGACCAAACAAATAAGTACTTTAAACGTTTTGATTTGAATAATTTAATAAAAGCACTCTGAATTGTGTAATTTCGTGTAACTGTATTCTTAAAGTAACCTGTAATTTTCCTCCAATTTACTTTCTATTAACTCACCAGGATAATGAAAAAGTTTTCTTTCGAAATTAAGTTTTCGAGCTACAAATACTTATATTTTAATTTGGTGGGGAATAGTAAAAACACGTTTTGTGCGAGAAAATCGAAGAATTCTACTACGAACCAGCTACTGTACGTATACACTTTGCATGAAAGTGAATTTTATGAGTAATCATGCGAGGAGAATTAGGAGATCGCGAAGTACGAAAAATTAACAGAAACTATATAGACACCAAGGGCGCACCTATTAATCCTAAAAACTCAAGAAGGAAAGTTTCCAATTTTGAGAAACGTGTCGCTGAGTATTTTTATGATTACAGCAGTAACACAAGCATTCAAGGTGTGAAATATTTAGGGGAGAAAAATCGAAACATATTTGAAAAGTGTGTAACTTTCAGGTTTAGTTGTTTAATTGACTGCAATTTTAAATTCCGTAGGTTGTTCTGGTTGATTTTTCTAAGCACATCCATTTCCTTGTGTGCATATTTGACTAACAAGGTATACCGTAAATGGCAGAATGCCCCTGTTATTGTAACGTTTTCCAACAACATGATTCCTGTTTGGGAGATACCTTTCCCGGCAGTAACAATCTGTCCAGAAGCTAAGTCCAGGAGAAGCTTGTATAACTATACAGACAGTTATGTCAAGTTTCAAAGCAGCCCCAACGACTTAACAGAAGAAGAGTAGGAGTAATTGTTTAACTTTTTTCTTTAGATTCATAACTTTTAGTTTTAGGTTAAAACGCTTCGAACAGATGAATGACCTTTGTGGAGATTCGTTACTTCCTAATGGATCTGCAACTGTTGGAAATGATACTATTGATTTCCTCCTTAACGTATGATTTAAGTTTGCACGGTTAACATCTTTAACAATGTACTTTTTAGATAGCCCCTACTTGCGATGAGTGGTTATGTGCCTGGAACGACGATTCTCAGGAGTGTAACACGTTATTAACACCTACACTTACAGAAGATGGAGTGTGTTTCACTCTTAACATGCTGGACAGAGCAGAATTGTTTACCAGTTCAAGGTACTTTATATATATATATATATATATATATAGGTTATTCTTTGCGGAATAATTATTATACTACTCTACTTCTCAAGCGGTCTACTATATTTTCCAATCTTAAGTTAATGCAACAGTAGTATACATTTTTATTTTATTACGTTACGGTGTTTTGAAGATCAAGGGTTTCTTCTTTTGTTACATTTTTATGCTACTTATCTGGCTACGAAAATATTTGACATCATTATACTTATAAGATTTTTACCATGTGTCGCTATGGGCATGTTTGCAGCTTTGTGTTATAATTATGTCTTAAATACTTAGCTAGGAGATAAATACCCCAAAGATCGAATATAACTCAGTAATGATGTGGATGCAGAAAAAAGTTTGCATTACCAATATATACAACCTAACGCTTATTAAATAAGACATTGAACCGTGATAAACGTAAAGTTGTAAAGTTCAAAAAGCGCAGTTTAAGCACATAGTTCTTATCAATTGCAATTACCCAAAAATGTAAGTCTCTACTGCATATAGTATTTATTTCATTCTTGATAGTATCGAATTTTATGCGGCGGAATGTTCAACATTATATAAAGGAATTCTTTGAGATGTTAACAGCAGCTGAATATAAGACACAAACTGAGTTGGATTTAAGACTATTTCATTGAAAACTTGTGCAGCTTCGTTCAATACTCCTCTTCATATTCTTAATATTGACCTTCAACCGATTTTTCATCGTTTAGACGGCCTTCCTTGCGATCCACATGTTCTTGATTTTCGGTCGCGTTACGAATCATTCTAGTAGCATTCTAGTAATCTGCTGATTTCGTTCCCTTCTACTGTTTCTTGTTCGTCTTGTATATTGCATTCTGTTCGTATTTCTTGATTTCTTATTCTGTCGCTCCGTACATGTGCTTTTGTTTTCCCTACAGATATTTCCATGTTGTAGCTAAGTCATGTCCGAAAAACCTGCGTAAAATTATTTGTAGGTTGTCTTCATCTTCCGCGATTATAATAGCGTAATAGTCGTTGGTACAATATTAATTTCAATTACCCTCATTCTGCATCTAGGTTAAATAGTAGGGGACTTAGAGAGTCTTCTTGTGTTATACCAGTTTGTATGTTTATTTCACATGTCAAGCCGTTTCTTACAAATGTATCTGTTTTCGTGTCGCTATTTAGTTTTTTAATAATTCTTTTTATTTCATGTAGTACATTACGTTATTTGCGAATGTCTACCAGATCAGATCGAATGCTTTTATATATATATATATATTTTTTTTTTATTTAAACTGCCTATTTACAATTTACTCTTACAGGGTATTAAGTAAATTTTATGATGATGTAATATTTATGCCGGGAGCTGTAGCCAGGGCTAGTCTTCCTAAAGATTACTTCAGTTTTGGTTGGGTTGTAGTACAAGATCCAGTAGCCATTGTCGTTTTAGTCTTGTTGTAATATCTGGTTGGTTAGCAAGTTGTTCGGTGAGCTGGTTAGGGTGTCCTGCCATGTTATTGCTGTACTTGGTCGAAAGCCTCTTGATTTCGCTATCTACGTAGGAGACTTCTAGATCGTTATGAAGGGTGTCGTTCCTTATGTACCATAGAGCATTAGTTAGCCTTGGATTGAAATCTCTGTAGGATTTTTGTATGTGACGCTTTGGGGCATCCCCAGAGCTGAATCCTGTAGGTCCATATTGGCTTTAGAATGATTTTATACAGTAAGATCTTGTTTGATAAAGAGAGTTGGGAAGTCTTCTAAGTAACCATGTCATTTGTTTGATTTTTAGTTCTAACTGCTTCCTTTTGGTTTTAATATGAGAGTTCCAAGTGAGCATTTGATCGAGGTGTATGTTAAGGTATTTCACTTCATTTTTGATTGGAATTGGGGCATTATTAATGCTGCGCACATTCAGCACGTCTCGTGGTAAAGGTTACTTGCGCTGATTGTTCTGTATTAACCGTAATTCTCCACTTATGGAACCAGTTTTGTAGCAAGTCAAGATGTTGTTGAAGATGTTCTACTACTAGTTCAGGAGACTGATTGACTGACAGCATGACCGTGTCGTCCGCAAATGTCGCAATTATAGTGTGGTCTGTGACTGGTGCATCTCTTGTGTAAAGTAAGTATAGTAACGGTCCCAGAACGCTGCCCTGCGGAACTGCAGACTTGATTTGATGGATGTCTGATACTGCATTGTTCATTTTCACTTGATAAGTTCTATCTGTGAGGTATGACTTGAGTAGTAAGTATAGCTGACTGGGGGAGGGGGGTGCAATTTAAGTTTGTATAACAAGCCGCTATGCCACACTTTATCAAATGCTTGTTTGATGTCCAGGAAAAGCGCTGGGCTCTAATTCTCCAAGCTTTCCATTATGTGAGTAATAATTAGGCGACTTTGGTGAATGGTGGAGTGGCCTTCACGGAATCCAAATTGCTGCGATGGAATAAATTGATCTAGGTCTACAGCTTCCTTAAGGCGCTTGAGTAGGAGTCGTTCAAGGAGTTTGGAAAGGAAGGGTAGGAAGTTTATCGGTCTGTAGGATTGTGGTTAGGCGGGTGGTTTACCAGGCTTAGCAATGATTACTATCTGGGCATGTTTCCATAATATAGGGAAGTAGCAGAGTCGTAGAATGCCATTGTATATTGTGGTAAGTAACACAATGGCTTCCCTAGGAAGATTCTTCAGGACTTCTCCAACAATTAGGTCATATCCTGACGCTTTTAGCACGTTTGTTAGTTTTATTTGTTGAGAAACTTCTGTTGGTGTGAAGGGTTTGATTGGCAGCGACAGTTGGCAAGCAGCATCAAGGAAGGATTCAATTTCTCTATCGTCAACATTTTCTTGTGGTTGTGGTGTTGTAAAGACGTTAGCTAGATGTTTCGCAAAAGTGTTGGCTTTATCTGGCCCAGGTATTATCGGTCTTTTTGATAGGAGGGATCATTACTGTTGGCCGCTTGCATTTATTATTGTGCCATATAGTATTGTCATCAGGAGAAAGCTTAGTAATATATTGTCTGAATGTTTCATTGCGAACTTCCGCTAACGCTTTTTGCAATTGATGTGTTAGTCGATTGTAATAGGTTATGTCCCGTCTATCTTTAGTTCTCGGCCATTGTTTTCGTGCCCTCCGTTTCTCAGTAATAAAATTTCGTAAGTTCTGTGGAATGTCGTTTGTTGCAGGTGATGCCATACAGCTTCTTGTAGAATTGTAGTCAAATGCTGGGTTGCTTCGTCAATGTCTTGGGCATCTTTTATTCTGATACCAAGATTAATTTCTTTTTCTAGGTGGTTTCTAAAGTAATTCCAATCAGTGTTTTTATTGCGTAATTTTAAAGGGGGTCTTTGATGATGACCGTCGTGCTGATGCTTATAATGATTGGTGTATGATCAGATGAAAGATCGAAGTTGAATTCAGCGTGATGGTAGGTATTCCCTATGCCATTGGTAATTGCATGGTCGAGTAAATCTGGCAGTTTATGCGGGTCACTGGGCCGATATGTTGGCTCACCAGTCGAAAGGTAGTTGTTTTCTTGGACTGCAGTTAATAAATTACGTCCTATCGGGGTGGTAATTCTTGAGCCCCAAGCTGTATGTTTGGAGTTCCAGTTTCCCGCTGTAATAAATATTGGGCCCAGGGTTAGCAGGAATTCTTCATATTCTTCAGTTGAGATGAGATGACGGGATGGACTGTAGACAGACGCAATGACCGGGGGATAAGGGAGAACTTCTATTTTTATTTTTGCACTTTGGATTTTGTTGGTAAGAAAAGACTCTATCTCATAGTGAGAAATTGTGTTTTTGACACTTACAGCTGATCCGGCGTGAGCTGTGTCGTCTAGATGAGTTGCAAGGTAAGTAATATAATTCGGTATTTTAATTGTTGTTCTTGTGGTTGCATGACTTTCCGAAATCAGTAGGATATCAATTTGTTGGAGTTGTGAAGGTGATAATTTCCGGGATGTGTCGGGTAATGCCATTAACATTACAGATGCCGATACGTATGTAAGTCACCATTTTATGTTATTTTATTAATTACTGTGGACAGCATGTTGAGTACCATGCTATTTTGACTTGTCTTTTAGATATATGAAACACAAAAAAAACCTATTTGTCATATTTGACTGCTTTTTCTACCACTTGTTGTGTTGCAAATATTGCAGGTTGTTCCCTTCTCATTTCGATATATTTGTTGATGTTGATGTGAAATTACATAATACTAATGAACAATTGCATAACATATCTAAGGGGAGCTTCCCCTGTAGTTTTCTGGTAATTTGTTGTTTCTTGAAAATGGAAATTGTGATACTCCTCTTGCATTGTAGTGGGATCGTTCTGATTTCTAAGGTTCGTTGGAATAGTTTTGTTCATTAACAGTGTAATGCCTTACCTCCTTCCTTGGCTCCAGTTGAAGTTCAGAATTTTTTTTTTGTTTTTTCGTTGAACGGGTCTGCAATGAACAGTATCGATTGTTCCAGCCTACCCAGTACAGGAAGGCCTTGGAACTGCTTGTTCAAATATGTGTCTTATCTGCTCCTTCGCAATGTAGTTTTAGAACATATCAATATATCTTCTGCTCCTCCTTTTGTCACTGAGTCTACACCCCAGGTGTCCTGTACTCATTCCAGGGTCTTTTTTTCAGCCTGTTCTGTAGTAGATTTTCAGTTGTACTACCGCTCTACTGCTGCCCTCCTCTTATATGAGAACAGAGAAGGGTTTGTTAAAGTGGAGTGCAGTTTTCGTTACAACTCTAACTCTAACTACAAGGCACCGCAGTACATCTTCCAGGTAGCGTTTCAGGATGAAGATTTTCTCGGTCACTCAGTTAAGGACTTTAATTTGATGCATCAAACTGTGTATGTTGCAAACTATTTGAAATAGAACGATGGTTCAGGATAGGTTTTGTCTCCGAAACTATATATCTTCTTGTCTATAATGTGTAGTCAGGATATTAAAATGGGATTTAAATGGTAATAAACGCATAAACGGAGAACGCTTATACTAAAATTCGCTGATATGATCCTTATAGTCCGCTCACAGTTAATTCAGGGCTACCGGATTAAATAGAATAGGACAACAAGATTTCTGTTTCTCTCTTTCTGTTACATTACTTATATGAGAACTTGAAATATGCCCCAAACTATTACGCCTATCCATGAAGGTTCTTAAGTAAAAGAAAGATGCGTGTAGGCTTGTTTACCTGTCTAAAACCGACCTAACAACGAAAACGGTTTATTATGCAATAAGGAATCTTATGAAGATATATAACAGCATGTCCGCATGTTTTTTTACTAAGAGAACTTCATCTTCTGTTACGGTAATTCGTGAATCGGCGTTGTAACGTGCGATTTCGACGCACAGTGTATGTTGTTGGTTTATTTCAATTAAGTGGGTGTTTACGCGCCTTGTTATTTCAGGTTCAAAATTTTGGTTCCGCGCATGTTAAGTTTCAATGTCAACTGGAATTCGAATCCTCGAGCCGGCAGAACGATTCTGATACTTCACAAGTGTGTGTAGATTGATAATTTCATCGCGGTCTATTTCGACCAAGGATTTATTCCTAATTTTGTTGAAAGTTCAAGTTGTAGGGAATTCTTAATCTTGTAGTGTTAGTGAGATTTTCCCTAGGTTTTTAACCGAGTTATTACACCCTTGAAGACGTTTTTCTAATTGCCGATTTACATCCTTGGTAAGCTAAGAAGTTGATTCTTTTTCCTTTACTTTATTTAGTTCTTGTATTATTTAGGCAAGCTTAGAGCGGTTGAGAAACTTAGAGTTGCGAAAAAAGTCCGTAGTTGTTGAACAATTTAGAGCTGTGGAAAAGTAGTACATATTGCTGGAAGTTTTATAACTACATCGAAGAATGTCCAGAAGAATTCGGATCGATCGTACGCCACAGAAAATATTTGCAAGGCCAACATCTAGACGCACA
>JABXWE010102290.1:0-15353 GCA_014611495.1 Limonius californicus
TATTAAATAAGTATTTCACCTTGTAGGTATATAGGACGCAGATGATGATTTATTTATTAAATATAAAAATCGACAGGATGTTTCCGTAAGGTCCGTGCACATTATATTTCTTTTGTACAAAACACATACATAAGCGGCAGAATGGTGTAATGGTCAGCATACCTGCCTTCCAAGCAGTTGATCCGAGTTCAATTCCCAGCGATGGCAAACTTTTTTTAATTATTATTATTATTATTATTCAACGTAGCATAAAATATTTCATTTCATTTCCTCGGTTAAAACGTGATTACTTTCAGTTTTTATTTTATGGGAATTTATTACGCATCCCTCTGATTTAAATTTTCTAACAATTGTTTGACACTAAATAAAGATTAATTTTATTTTTTAGCATTGAATTAATTTGATTGCTGTGGTCACAGCATGCTTGAGTTGTCTGTATAGTTGGTTGCCTACACAATAGGCAAAATTGACGCGTTTCTTTTAAAAGTATACATAGGCTGTGTATAATAAAAAGAAAAATTCCCTGTATATTTAACAAGCAGTGACAGTGAAAATGATTAAAACATATTAATAAGTATTTGTTAAAACCAAGCCAATTCTTCCTCAACCCAGCAAAATTCTAAGAGGTGACGATGTACCACCCATGATACTCCGATATTCATGTACCTTGTAATCCCATCATGAATAACAAATTGTATTTGTTGAACTGGTTTAAATAATAATAAAAAAAGTTACCAAGTTTGATTGAAATAACGTTCAATGGTAGGGAAAATAATAATTTATTTCCAAAATCACAATATTAAATGTTTTGGTGATAAATCAAAAACCAAACAAAATATCCAGGATTTCTTTTCAGATTCTCTATTGCCATAAGAAAGTACAATTTTTTTCTAATTTAAGCGATCTCGTATCTCTCATCGTTTCCGAGATGCCAGTGGTAAGTATAGAAAAATTCACCACTTGGTAAAAATATCTTTCTTTTTTACAGTTTCAATATTAGAGCTATAGCAACTATGCAACCAAACGTACATCAGCGTATATGTTGCATATTTGGTTGCGTTATAGTGGAGGTATCAATTGTATTATAAAATAATGAAGCATTTATTTTGTTGTCTTAATGATTACTATATTTGAAATTAGGACGTACTATATAACTTGCAGATTAAAATGTAAATTTTTTTAACATAGATATAACTTCTTGATGGTTGAATTTTGGAATATTTCTCTAAAAGGCTTTCTGGGATACAGAAAACACCAATTATCACATAAACAGTGACGGCCATGCATTTGTAAAAGTCATTTCAATTCATAAGCCCTCTACCTTTCATTAATTCTGTGACTTTTTTAGCTCATCAATGTGGTATTCTTTACCACCGAAGTTATATTCTACTATATTCCCAACTTTTGGATAATATTAGCCATAACCCTTTGGGAAGGGCTTTTAGGTGGTGCAGCTTATGTAAACACGTTCTACAAAATCTCAACAGAGGTAAAAGTTGTTGTAACTCCGCATTCTGTTGCAATATTACAGTTATTGTTTTACAGGTTTCAGAAGAAAACAAGCAGTTTTCAATGGGTACAACTGGCTTAGCAGATTCCATTGGTATTACCCTTGCAGGAGTTTTTGCGATGTTGGCTCATAATGGCATCTGCGACTTACCCAAACCTGAACGTCTCTCTTTCTGAGCTCTTGTTTTAAAAGTATTACAAAATATCATTTGTATGTATTTATTTATTTATGAGCATATTTTGGCACATTATGTATATAATTATAGAAATAAATCACAATAAAACTGGCAAAAATGGGACGTATTTCCCGTAAGTACATAATGATAAGATAAATATATATTGTGGAAGTATAATATTATTAGAACACAAGCCTTTCACAATAAGGAAATTTTGACTATCAGTAAGACATACATGTAAAAGTACTATATTTATAAAATACAAGACTTCCACTTGACCTTACCAAGTACAACGATGAGAATATAGTTTTTCATTTAGGCAGATACTACTTTCTATTACTTAAAAATACTCTTCATAGTTCAGGATATCTCCAAACAATATGGTTTTAAATGTAGACAATTTTATTTTTAATCAAGTTTCTGGCCCCAAATTATTATTTAAACAAGTTTGCACAAATACCTATCTATATTCATTTTAATTTATAATTCTATAGATAGCCAGAGATGGAACACGTTTGTCCATCCAAATGGCAAATACGTTTGTTTATAGAAACTTATTAAAAATAACATTTTCTAAGATATCAAAAATAAAAGTGCATCATTTTTCTGAAATTTAACTATTGCCTTGAAGATGCAGAGAACATGCAACACATTTTTATTCCAATTTACCACAATATTCATAATAAATTGTTAAAAGTGTAATTCTAAATGTGAATAAAAATGTATTTTGTTCCTCTAGAAGAAACCTTATCTAAATCTAGTTTCATTATGCTGATATTAATCTTAACACTAGATAATTTCAGCCTTTTCCAAATGTTATTTAAAAATTAGACAAAAATGAACACACAGATAGGAACATCACGAATATCAACTTAAAATTTTACATAAATTTAAAGTCAAAATTAGACATATCACAAATTTAACTGAGGAATGTTAATTAAACATGTCAGTTTTAAAAGTACCAAAAAATAATACTCGATTCAGTCACACATTTAAGTACCGTAAAGAAGCTGCTAACTTATTCTACCAATGAGTTTGTGGTGCAACAGTCTTGCATAATAATACTGAGTTAACAGTAAAAAGTAGACTAAGTACCCATGCTACGCAGTCATATAAATATCAAGAAAATATTGCAAGAAAACATAATAAACATCAAAATCTCACATAAAATAGGAAACCTAACAAAAATTCAGTAAATATAATAAAATAAGATCATTTTTCGAATTAAATAATATAAAGCGTAAAGTTTCAAGGACTAGGAATATTCAAGGGCATTTTGTCTGGACAATAGCCTTTCCTCCTTCATCATATTCTTGTTTTGAAATCCACAGTTGTTGAAAAGATCCCAAGGAACTCAAAATTGAGCCTCCGATCCATGCACCAAATTTTCTTTCAACAGCACCCGTAGCACTTATTACTTTCAGACGCATGCTCTGTGAATAAAAAGTTGTAACTTTGTAAAACAAAATTATTTTTTAAAAACAAATCAGTCACACGATATACCACAAGAAATTTTCCAAGAGTGTACGAGAATATCAAGTTGGCAAAAACAGTCGTTTTTAATAACAAACCCTGGGAATCTCTCTTTTGCTATTTTACATTGAAGGCGGGGCAGCAAAAAATATGGAAGTTTTTAACACAGGTACGTATTTTTTTAATTTCCCAAATATACCTAAACTTAAGTGAATTGAAATATTCCAGTATTACTTGTTTGTGAAACTCATTTAAAACTGAAGATGTAAAAAGTATATACGTCTATTTCCTTCCTATTGTATTTTACAATTTACAATATCAAAATCAATGGTTTTATACAGACAGCACTTCTATTGGCATCAAAATAAAAGAAAACAGCACTAGAAATAATTATGAGCTCTTAAAAGTTCTTTAAAAGAATCAATTCGTTATAATTAACTTAGTTCTATTTTTTAATACAAATGCATTGCTAAAAAAGTTAATTTTATATATATCCACATTATTATTTTCTGAAACAATACCTTTTACTTGTGCACAAGAGATGGTGTGTTAATTTACACATGGGATCAAAATGTAATGAAAATGTTAGTTAACACACGACTCCATGTAGAAATACCTCTTAATTTATACATGTACAGGATCGCTGTGGAGTGTGGAATGCTGAAAGAGAAAAGCAATAATGGGAAAAAGGAACATAGTGACAAAGGTATGAAAACAAGAACGACTAGTGAAAGATCACCCAATGATAGGGAAGACGAGGAAGCAAGAAAGCAAATGAGAACATTAACGTTCACGGGACGACGTCCAAAAAACTAACAAGATCGGGACTGTCAACAAAATATACGACCGCTGTGAAAATGGAATTGTAGAGACAAATAAAAACGAGGCTAAAGAAAATGAGAAAGAAGAAAAAAATATAAACATGAAAATAGGAACATGGAATATAACATCATTAAGAAGCAAAGAATATGAACTAGCACAAGAAATGGAAGAGAATACAAAATACAGCTGATAGGAATAAGTGAGACAAAGAAAGTGGGAAACGGAAAAGTTAAAATAGGAAAATACAGTATATATTATTCCGGAGTTGAAATAGGCCAACGAGCTAAAGAAGGCGTCGGAATAATGGTAACGGAAGAGGTAGAGGCAAGGATAACAGAATTTAAGCCGGTATCGTCTAAAATAATGTACATAAAATTGGAAATGGAAGAATCATGGTACATAATACAAATATACGCACCAGTAGAAGAAACTAAGAAGGAGGAAATGGAGGAATTTTATACGGAGCTACAAAATACCCTAGACGACATTAAGGAAAGAAGCGAGAAAGTCATATTGATGGGAGACTGGAATGCGAGAATAGGAAATGACGAAAATAAAGGAATTGGGTGCATGGGTAAATTTGGAGAAGAAATAAAGAATAGAAATGGAGAGAAGATGATCAGATTCTGCCAAATAAATGACTTAATGATAGGAAACCCCTTTCTCGCAACAACCCATACCAGAAAAATACACATTTATAGCAGAAGGAAGAGAAGGGAAAAGTATCATTGACTACATCGTCTATACGCAAGAAATGAAACAAGAAATACATGAAACTATGACGGAGAGTAGAGCAGAAATAAGGACATATCACAGACTAGTAACTGCAGAACTGAAATGGAGGAAAATGGAACAGATGGAGGAAAAGAAATATCGCAGAATAGCAATAAAAAGACTAAAAGATGCAGATCGGAAGAAGAGATACCAAGAAGAAACAGATAGCGAATTTGAGATACTGGAGAGGGAAAAAAGTGGATGGAATTTAGAAGACCGATGGAATAAATTCAAAGATATAGTATTACGAGTAGCAGAACATATTTGCGGAAGGCTAAAGGTTAATAGACATTGCAAGAGAACGAGCTTGTGGAATACAGAAATACAGGAAGAAGTGAAAAGAAAGAAAAAAGCATGGAAACAATATAACAGCACAAAGTCGGAACACGATAGAATAGAATATTACAAATATAGGAAAAACGTGAAAGAAATGATAAGGGAGGCAAAAAAGAAGAGCTGGACAGACTTTGGCGATGAAATGGAACAAAGCTACAAAGTAAATAATAGGAGTTTCTGGAATAAAATAAGAGCTTTAAGGGGCGGGAAAAGAACAGAGAGAAAGGACATAAGAGATAAGAATAACGGTATAAGGACAAACTTAGAGAAAATTCTAGAGACGTGGAGGGAAAATTACAAAAATAAATACGATAACGATGAAGAAGAACGAGCAATAGGGACGATGGGTAATCAAAACGAGATGGAGGACAATAGTAACCAGACAGAAGAAATAAGCATAGATGAAATAGAAGAGGGACTAAGGAAAATTCGGACAGGAAAAGCTGGTGGTGCAGACAATATAGATTCAGAGATGGTAAAATGGCTAGGCAAAGAAGGGAAAAAATGGTTGTTGGAAATAATGAATGAAGCATGGAGAACGAATTTAATACCGAAAGATTGGGAAGAAAATTTAATGGTACCAACTCATAAAAAAGGGGATGAATTCGAATGCGAGAATTATAGAGATATATGCCTGTCCCCAGTTGCATTCAAACTATATACAAGAATTGTAGAAGGCAGACTAAAGAAGGAAATAGAGGGAAAACTGGAAGAGGAGCAATCAGCTTTTAGACGAGAGAGACAAGCTATGGATAATATATTTATACTGAGAAATCTAATAGAGAAAAGACACGAACAGGGAAAAGAACTATATATTATGCTCATAGACCTCAAAGCAGCTTTTGACTCAATCAACCGAGATACCATATGGAAAGTTATGGAAGAACTTGAAATAACCCAAAAAATGATAGAAGTAACCAAAAGTACAAACAACAGGGTGAAAGGAAAAGTACAAATGGGTGGAAAAAGATCAAAAGAGTTCTACATAAACAAGGCAATTAAGCAAGGAGATAGTCTTAGCCCGACGCTATTCATATTAATAATGGACAAAATAATGAAAAATACCAAGAAAAGGACTAAACACCCCCAGGTAACGATAGGATACACAAATATGCTTCCAGTGAAAATGGAAGGACTGCAATACGCTGATGATATAATATTAATGGCGGATACACAGAATAAAATGCAGTCCTTAATAAACATTTGGGTAGAAGAGATAGAAAAAATGAACATGAAAATTAACATCAACAAATGTAACTGTATGAAGATAGACAAACAGGAAGAAAAAATAAGAAATAGAGACTCGATTAAATGTAAAGAAGAACAAATAAAGATGGTGTCAACTTGCGAGTATCTAGGAGTGATGTTCACAAACGATGGAAAAATAGACCTAGAAATAGCGAACAGGGCAAGGAAGGCGACAAAAATATATTACAGCCTAAACAAGACAATATTCGGTAAGGGAGAAATAGGCCAAAAGACTAAGCTTCAAGTTTACAACTCAATCACCATACCAACGATACTATACGGCAGCGAAGCATGGGTAACAAACAAAAAGCATGAGAGCACAATTAATGCAGCAGAAATGAAACAACTAAGAAGAATGCGGGAAAGAAAAATGGATCGCCTAAGAAGTGACTACATTAGAGGAGAACTAAAGCAGGAATCAATAGAGGTAAAAATCAAAAAGAGGAAACTAAACTGGTACAGGCACATAATTAGAATGAAGCAGACCAGGCTGGTAAAACGAGTTATGGAAGCGAAAAGACAAGGAGAAAGAAGAAAGGGAAGGCCGAGGAAAACGTGGTTGGGACAGATAGAGGAGATAGGGAGAGAGAGAAGTAAGATGCTACAGCAAATGAAGAAGATGGCCGCAGACCGGAAGAACTGGAAGAAATGGATAAATGAAGATTAAGAAGTAACACCTCCGACGCTCCAAAGGGGCATAAGGAGGAAACGAGAAGAAGAAGAAGAAGAAGGATCGCTGTGAAAGATGGAACAAAGCTCTCTTGCTAAAACGATTAGAGAGATTTGAAAATTGGAAGATTAGAATTTGAAATTATTTAATTTTTTTAGAGTACTTAAACACTTTTTTCTACATGCAGTTTTTGCGGGCGGCCGCCATCTTGAATTTTTCTCCCTTTCTAACCATTTTAAACATGTATGCGGTTACATGAGAAAATAATGCAGAAAAATTAAGAAAAGGTTTTGCGTTTGCTTTTATTGTACTTAAATCTAGTAACCATAGCACCGACAGAACGTCAGAAATAAATCTGGCATATGGTTTAAAAGTTTTAATTTTCCTTCCTCCATTTTGACTTCAAATTGGTCGGATGTTGTTTACTTTTTGGGGTGCCTTTTCACACCCTTTTAATGAAAGTGTTGGTTTTTGGACTGTTAGCCAAAGGCTTTTTGTTTTTTAAATTTAAAAATTTCACTTACATGATATCGTAATTTTTTGATGTAGTCTGTGATGGCGTGTGTGTTTTTAGTTTTATTTTTGACTAAAAAAGGTAATGTATTACAAATTTGTTCCAACTGCCTGTTTATTTGTCTTTTTCTTGATTTAGAATTAATTTTTGGTCCGAAGATGCAACAGTGGTTGCGAAAACGTTCACCAATTTAATTTAGTTTGTTTATGAAATATATTTCGTAGGGCTGACAAGGTTGTTTCATTTGATTTTCTTAGGGGGTTAGTAAGTGACAAGAAAAGCATATGTTATGGTTAAGTTTTCTTATATTTGTTTTATTAACTGGCAAATAAACCTTGATTTCTTGATATATGGACCGTCTGACAGAAATTGTAATGATTACTGGGTACGGTGACAGAAGAACACACAAAGAAGTACGTCGATTATTATGATCACATCCAATCTGATTAGCAAATCAACAATAAAACTTTAAAAAGATTTACTAAAATTGGTAGTGTAAAAGATCATCTTATACCTAGATCAAGATCTACCACAGGTGCAGATAATTCTCTAAATGTAATAGTGGATGTGCTTCACCAACCTAAAACGTCTGTGTTACATTATGAGTAGACATTCTTCAAACGATATTACACATAGCGAAGTCCACCCATATAAAGTACCTATAGTGCAGGAACAGACAGAAGAAGACTTCCGTTCTGCGAACGCTAATTGACAAAAAATTCGTCTCGATTAATTTCTAATAAAAATAGAAAATTACGCTCATTCGCTTCCAATGCTGGCGTTGCGAAAAGGATTATCCAATCTGTTGAAAAATTTAACCTTGCAAAATGTTTTCAGGCGAAAGAGGTCTGAAAGATTTTTGACCCCGTTGTACCTATAAAGCATTACGCACCATCCTGTGTTGTTCCTAACGGTAAAACAGGTTCGAGCACTGCAGGCTGGCTACCACCTTGATTAGCATATGGCCAAAAGTCTATTAATTCTGTGATTCAATTTTTTCATGAATATACGAAACATCCCCGAAAATCTTACACAGCTCCTGTTTAAATCGAATTTATACACTACCAAAAAAAAGGACCAACATGGCACCCCCCCCCAACCCCCCACAAGGTATCATGTTAATGAAATAACTCACTTTAACTTTCATTTTGATAATTTGATAATACAGTCAAACCTCTTTAACTTGAAGCGGTAGGGGAAATAACAAAAATTCGACTTATCGACTTTTTAAATAACTTTGTACAGATTTTTTTTATATTACATACATATGTATTTATTTAAGAATAACACAAACATAGTTACAAATTTTGTATGGTGGGTACATAAAATTAAAATTGCTTAAAAATAATAGTCCGAAATTTTCTGCTGTTTTTTATTCTTATACCGAATTTTTTCGCAAAACTTGTCCAACATTCTTATAGACGCAAACACTTCCTCAGGGACGTTTTCTTGGGCACTTAAAAAAATAGATAACTTGTCCACTGCTTCACTAGCGTCGCTTGTGGTCGGAATGGAAACGGTCTCGGCATCGGTTTCACCATCTTCATCATCACTAGACAACAACAAGATTTTTCGTTTCTGGGCTTTAAATTTTCGATCTAACTTGTAAAGCCACTCCTCGTAAAGAATATGTGTCATCCACGGTTTTTTTATTGAACTTGTAAGTCAACGGCAAGCTTATAATTTTGACAGAACATCTAGGTTTTTCTGATTTGCCGATTAACAGCAAATCGAGTTTTTCCGTTCCGGACATATTTGTGCCTACCATAATTGTTACGCACTCCATACGCCGCTTTCCTCCATGACCTTTTTCCGAAGAAAAAGTTTTATCGGGCAAACACTTAAAAAACAAGCCCGTTTCATCGGCGCTGAAGACATCATCGGCACTGTATTGTTCCAGTATTTTCTTCAAGTGTTCTTGGAGCCACTTTTGACAATCGGTTTCCGCCACGTCCGCACTTTCTCCACACAAACGTTTCTTTCGCCACAATAAGTTTTCTTCCAAAACAGTTAAAATAGAATTCCTATGTTTTAAAATTGTTGACAGTGTGTTAGCTGGAATTCCAAATTGGCTATGTCTTTCTTCCGTTTAACACCTCGGTCCACCTCCTCAATCAAACGCACTATTTCACTTACACTTAAGGTTGGCAATTTTCGTTTGGCAACTCCATAGTTACGTATTACGATCTGCTTTACAACACGAGTTAAAGAATAACTGATGCATTCCTACTGAAATGTTCTTAAATGAAACTCAGCAAATTCTTGGAAATGTAAAGACCAGTCATAAACACTAAACAGCTCTTATCTCTAATCGCAAACTAACTGTATGCCAAATAATAAGTTGCAAAAGCATCTACTAGGGTAATTCCGGGATAGATGGCCATAGGGAAGAGATGGCCATAGTTAAAAATTTCTAGACCCAAGTATAGATGGCAGTAGTTGTGCAATAAGTTGTGCTCCCTAAGCTGTACGTTACGTTTGTTGTTGTGGCGTGCACCAAAACATTAAGAAAGGTAGGAAAAATGTATTATTTGTATATTGCATAGTGAAAACTTTTAACAGCAGTTTGCTTATCTAATCAGTTTATATTTCGTGTAGCGTTTTTTGCAATATTCTTGTTATAAATGGTGTTTGGACATCTCACAGACACTCTAACCTCGAACTGCGAAGAAGTTCCCAGAAGATCGGGAAAGATGGTCATACATCTAAACGTGTATTTTTTTTTTAATTTTCTGTTTATGTGTAAGTAAAGCAGCAGCACCTTTTTTCTCCAGATGCCTAACACATGCAAAAGAACGTTAGTGGGGAGCCGTGGAACTTGGCAAGAACAAGACTTAGTGAATGCGATTAATGCCGTTCGAACTGCAGGTGCATCCGTTAGACACGCGTCCATCGAATTTAATATTCCTAGGAAAACTTTAGAGCGGAGATCGAAGTCAGGAAATCATGAGAAAGGTAGCATGGGTCCTAGTAGTGATTTTGGTAAAGCCAACGAGGAAAGACTAGTGCGCCATATACTGAGAATGCAAAAGCGGGGATTTCCATTAACTAGGAGCGATTTGGGATCAATCGCTTACCAATTTGCTGTGCAACTTAATATTAAGCATCGTTTTAACAATGATACTGAGAAGGCTGGTTATGACTGGCTCAGTTTATTTCTTTCTAGACATCCCCAAATAAGCATACGGAAGTCTGAAGGTGTATCCCTCGCCCGCTTAAACTCGATGAACCGTGAAGAAGTTGATCAATACTTCAATTTACTTCAGAAGATAATGGAGGAGCACGAACTGTTTGACAAACCAGGTAATGTTTATAACATCGATGAAACGGGGTTGCAGTTAAACAATCGCCCGAATGAAGTATTAGCAGCTAAAGGATCTAAAGCTGAATCTACCATTACTTCGACAGAAAAAGGCGAAACAATTACTTTAATAGCCTGCTGTAACGCAGAGGGCAATTTTCTTCCTCCCGCTGTTATAATGAAAGGAAAAAATACGGAGTGGGAAGATTGACTTCCTCCAGGATCTGTCCTCTACATGTCGCCGAAATCTGCCTACGTAAATGCAACATTCTTTCTACAATGGAAGGAAACCAATGGGGAAAGTATTGATGGTACTCGATGGACATTCGTCTCACGTAAATTCGGTAGAAATGTTAGAATTTGCCGATTCCAACAACATAGTGTTGTTTTGTTTGCCAAGTCACACGAAACATTTCCTGCAGCCCTTAGATACGAGTTTTTTTAAATCCTTAAAGGCACATTATTACGAGGTCTGTCATGTTTGACTAAGAAACCATCCTGGTAGGCGTTTGACGAGATTACAGTTTGGTGAATTAGTGAGTACCTGTTGGGGCAAAGCTGCAACAGTCCAGAATGCAGTCTCCGGATTTAAGGCTACAGGAATAACGCCATGCTGAAGTGATACCAGATTATGCATTTGCTCTCGTCGAAGTTGCTGTACAATCCAATAACGACCGCTATTCACAACCACCAGTTGATCAACGACCTGAAACTAGTATTCAAATTGAACCACAAACATGTACATCTAGGGAGGAGCAATCACAACCAGGTACATCTAGGAAGGAACAACAAGAAACACCTTCCAAAATCCTTGCTGCGCTATCACCCATCCCATCTGATAAAGTAGCTGCTGTGAGAAAACGGGCGAAACAACTGGCAACGATTCTTACGTCATCAGATCATCAGAATCAGTGTAAAGAACGAGAACGGAAGCGAAAAGAAAAGCAAGGCAAGCGGGTAGCAGCTCAAAAAAAGAATAAAAGGAAGAAGGAGCTTCCACCTTCTTCAAGTAGTGAAGATGAAATTGAATTGGAGAGTGACCATTCTGTAAGTGCTCAGTTCAACGAAAATGAGTGCGTGGGTTGTGGAGAAAACTATAGCCAAACAAAGCAGAAAGTAGACTGGATAAAATGTATAAAATGTGGATTTTGGTTACATGAATCCTGTACATCATATAACAACTACTGTCGAACGTGTGGAAGGCTTATTGACAAAGGAAAAGGAAGGAAAAAGTAAAGAAAGCAAACTATAAGCCTATGTACGTTTTTATGTACATATGTTTTGTTGGCTTGGCTTGGCTTATATGTTCTGCGGCATCAGCTACTGTGGCTATTAGCCGCTAATCTTTTCATTTATTTTCTCATTTCCATATATGGCAGCCCTAGATCAAATTGTAAAACCCAGTCTGGTGTAGAAAATTTAGTATAATTCTATTATCAACATTTCCCAAGTGTTCTCCGTCTGTTATTGGTGTCCTAAGTCTATTGCATTCTTTTAGAATATGGCTTACTGTCAATGGAGCATTACATGCTGTACAAAGGGGCTGATCTTCACCTGCCAATATGTACTCTTTCGTTAAACGGGTGTGACTAGTACGTATTCTCATTAAAACCACCTGTTCTTTCCTAGAAAGTTCATTAGGGTAAATGAAGCTGCCAATTTTAGGAACAAACTGTTTCAGGTAGGTGTTACATTGGTCCCATCGTGTTTGGTGTTCCAATTGAATTTGATTTTTACAGTATAGCTTTAGATCTTTAGCAGTACAATAATCTTCTACTACAGAATCTATTCTACCAGCAGCTTCTTTTGCGGCATTGTCTGCTTTCTCGTTGCCTACTATGCCGACGTGGCTAGGAATCCATACAAAAGATACTATTCTTCCTGAGCGAGTGATTGAACTATACAATAGTTTTATATTCTGTATTGTACGGTCTCGAGTAAATTTATTTTCCATAGCGCGCAAAACAGCTTGAGAGTCGGTACATATAACAAACGCAGAATATTCGGCTTCGACACAAACTTTTAGTGCCGTATGTATGGCGAATGCTTCACAAGTATATACACTGACGTGGGTGGGAAGTGTTCGCTTTAGTATCGAATCTTGATATACCACTGCATAACCAGTGCCATGGTCTGATTTTGAACCATCGGTGAACATTAACTGGTAAGTATCATACTCTTTTATCAGGTTTATGTAGTGTTGTTTAATTGCAGATACATTTACTTCTTTGTTGTTTATTTTTAGAATATCATACCTGATATCAGGTGTGCACTCAAGCCACGGTTGGATAGTGTTTTCTTCCGGTAAGTGTAATGTACTCTCGGGAGCGTTTAGTTCTCTAAGAATGCTGAGCAACCTAAAAGCTGATGGTTTGTGTCTGGTGCTGTTCTGTTCATAACAATCAGAGAAAGAATTCCTCTTGAACAGCGACGATATTCTATGTTTGGGTTTTGTGTATAGACTAATTCGGTATGAAGCTATGATTCTCTTTCTTCTCAACATCATTGATTCAAGGCCTGAGTCAGCATATAGACTTTCTTTAGGACAGGTGAAGAAAGCTCCTGTTGCATATCGAATTCCGCAGTGGTGCACAGCATCTAGAGGAGTCAAACGGCTGGGTTTGGCAGAGGAATATGCTACACACCCGTAATCGATTTTGGAAAGCACCAAGCTTTTGTGGATTAATAAAAGAATTTTCCTGTCAGCTCCCCATTTCGTGTGAGATAGGACTTTAATTAGGTTCAGAGTATTTCTACATATTGTAACAAGATTGTCAATGTGAGGTTTCCAAGTCATTTTGTGGTCTAGCAAAATTCCAAGATATTTAAAAACCTCTACGTTCTCTATAGCATACCCTTCTAGTTCAAACAAAGGTGCTTCAATACACGTAGATCTCTTCCTACAGAAGTGGATCGACTTTGTTTTGCCTAGCGATATACTAAAATTACGCTGTTTTAGGGCCTCTGAGATATTTTCAAGCCCTGATTGCAACGATTCTAGAATCACGTCTACCGAACTACTAATTTTAAAAATGATAATGTCGACAGCATATGCGCAGTAACACAGCGAAGAGTCTATCGATGCCAGGACTGAGTTTATTGCTATTAAAAACAAAGTAGCGCTGAGCGGAGAGCCTTGTGGTGTGCCATTTCGAAGGATATGTGGATGTGATAGAACGTTGCCAATTCGTACAGTCATGTTTCGTTTATCGAGAAAGTGTTTTAAATAAAGTGGCAGGTTTCCTCTAAATCCCCAGTCATAGAGCTGGCGAAGGATGTCGGCGTGTCGCACTGTATTAAATGCATTTTTTATATCTATAAAGATAGCAGAAGCGTGCAGATTATGGAGGAAACAGTTATTAATGGCATTTTCGATGAAGACTATGGCATCGGTGGTCGAATGATTTTGCCTGAATCCGAATTGGTATGGGGCGAGCAGCTCTCTTTGCTCTAATGTCCAGAGCAGCCGATAGTTAACCATTCGCTCAAGTAATTTGCCAATGCAGCTGGTAAGTGATACCGGTCGGAAATGGGTTGGTTCAGATGGGTTTTTGATCTTAGGAAGCGGTACCACGATTGCTCCTTTCCAGGAGCCTGGGAAACTTCCTTCCACCCAAATGGTGTTAAGGGTGTCCAAGAGAACAGCCTTGGGTTCTTGAGGTAGATTTTTAATAAAATTCATATGTACATTATCGGGACCTGGAGTATTGCTTTTGGAATTATTAATAGCGTATTCAAGCTCTTCTAGACTGAATGGGGCGTTATAAGGTAAATTGCTAGATGTCGTGAACGTTACATCAGTCGGAGCCGTTTCAATAATATCTTGATTACATGAAAGTGCAAAGTGTTCAGCGATGGAGTCTGCTATTTCCTTTGGATTCGTTATTACGTTATTATCAATCGCAAGAGCTGATAAACAGTTGGACGAGGACACTCCTTTAATGGATTTCACCTTCTCCCAAACTTCTTTAGCTGGGGTGTCTTTAGTTATCGAAGATGTATAATTCTGCCAGGAATTCCTTTTAGCATTTATTATCGTCCTGCGACTAATTGCTCTCTTCCTCTTAAAATTGATTAAGTTTTCTAGGATCGGATGCCGTTTGAAAATCTGAAGTGCCTTTTTCTTTTCCTTTATCGCCACTTTTACCTCTTCACACCACCATGGAACAGGACGTTTTTTTAAGATTCCGGCTGTTCTTTTGGGCACACATTCATTTGCAACTTGAAGAATTGGTCTAGTGTAGGAATCAGCAGAAATGTTATTGATACCTTCGAAGGTTGATGCTATCTTTGTTCGATAACGGATCCAGTCCGCTTTGTGGACCAACCATTTTTCGTGTAGGCATGGAGTGTCGATTTCGAAATTTCGGAAATTCAACGCTATAGGAAAATGGTCACTATGATGTAGATCGGGGTCTACAGACCACTCAATAGGAGGCAGAAGGGAAGAAGAACATAGTGACAAGTCTATTGTCAAAAATGTGCCGGATCCAGCAGCAAAATGAGTTGGGGCACCGGTGTTGAGTAGGC
>JABXWE010102291.1:0-38862 GCA_014611495.1 Limonius californicus
GATGCTATCTTTGTTCGATAACGGATCCAGTCCACTTTGTGGACCAACCATTTTTCGTGTAGGCATGGAGTGTCGATTTCGAAATTTCGGAAATTCAACGCTATAGGAAAATGGTCACTATGATGTAGATCGGGGTCTACAGACCACTCAATAGAAGGTAGAAGGGAAGAAGAACATAGTGACAAGTCTATTGTCGAAAATGTGCCGGATCCAGCAGCAAAATGAGTTGGGGCACCGGTGTTGAGTAGGCCGATATCATTGTCATCCAAAAACTCACCGATCAAGCGGCCTTGGCGGTTAGTCTCTATCGATCCCCAGAGTTGATTTTCTGAATTAAAATCGCCTAGCAGTACGAAAGGATGTGGTAATTGCGATTTCAAACTAGTAAGATCTTGAATGGTCCAAACGGGATATGGCAAATATATTGAACATACTGTTAGTTTGATTGGGAATTCAATTTTTACAGCTACAGCTTGTAGGTTAGTGTTCAGTGGAATGGGTGTAACGTGTAGATCCTGTCTAGTGAGGATAGTTACACCTCCGTGTGCTCTCATACCACCAGGAGCGTCTTTACGAAAGATATTGTAATTTTTATATGTGACACTCTTCGAAGCCACAAATCTTGACTCTTGGATGCACAAACAAAAGGGTGAATAGTTGTTTATTAGGATATTGATTTCTGCGAGTTTTTTGAGAAACCCGTTGCAATTCCACTGAAGGATGTTATACGGACATCGTGTATCAGCTATTGGAACTACATCACTTCTAGCCAAATTAACATTTGTTGGCGTATCGGATAATAAAACCTGATCGTTGTTATTTGTTGTTGTAAAATGGTCCATAATGTAAATAAAATAATTTAAATGTTAAAGGTAAAAAAATATACATCAGATAAATTGACTAGTAGTATCACCGTAAAACACAAAATAATAAAAAAAAAAGGAAAAATATCACAGATTAATTTGGAATATCACAGTCAGTGAAATATCACATACTACGTTTTCTAGGACCTCGAGGTTTGCCTTTGGGCCAACCTCTTTTCCCCTTAGAAATCTCTTGTAAAATTGCATCATCGATGGATTCGAGGCTGTCGTTTGATCGTGATCTTCCCCTTTTTCTTTCATTAGCTATTTCGGTGTCCATGATTTCAGGATGACTCTCCACAGGAGGAACGGAAGATGATTCTGGGTGAGCAGTTTCCGAGGCAGAGCTAAATTTACGTTGAGATTGGAGTTTTTCAGCTATTAATTCTGATATCGGAGTGGGAGTTTCCTGTAATATCTCATGACGCCTTTCACTTGCAGATACAGATTGTCTTAAGGTAGCAATTTCTTCTCTAATCATGCTTCTGATATCTGGAAGAATCGATTTTATAATGGCCTCCGGGTTAGTGGTTAATTTTTGGGATGTCATTGAGGCATAGGACTCGCTGAACATCTGCGGTCTTAGTCTCATCAATTCGTACTTAGCGTCTATGTAACTGATTCGTTTGTCCGTTTTTATTCTTTGAATCTCGGCTTCTCTTTTATATACTGGGCAATTTGTTGATCGCGCAGAGTGCGCTCCTTCGCAGTTAGTGCATTTCATAGGAAGTTCGCATGATTTACCCTCGTGGATGGCTTTTCCGCATATACAGATCTGGAGTTGGCGACAGTTGGTAGATGTATGGCCGAACTTCTGGCAACGAAAACATCTTAGCGGTTGTGGTACAAATTGGCAGACGGGAAGGCTATAAAATGCTACATTTATCTTTTCAGGTAAGTAAGTCGTAGCGAACGTTAACAAAAATGAAGCCGTTCCTATTACCTTTCCATCTTTTCTTGCAGTAAGCTGCTTTACATCTACTACACCACTTGGAGTAAGTTCTTCCTTAATCTCCTCAATCCCGCAGTTCAGAAGATCAGAACATGTGATTACGCCTTTTGTGTAGTTCAGAGTACTGTGCGGATAGGTTTTGACGCTAAAACTAACAAACTGCGTTAGATTTAACAGCGTATTACTTTGGCGGTCCGTGAAAGTTTCCACTAGCAAACCTTCCTTTGTTTTGCTAGTAGACCGAACTTTTCCCACAACTTCAGTTAGACCTCGAGTTATTATAAAAGGATTTACCCTTGAAAAATCACCATCCAGACGTTTAATCAAAATGTATCTTGGAACTTTAGATGAACTAGTGTTTGGACCAACGGGACCAATTGTGCTGTTTTTACCCAACGGGGTATTATATGGTTTTGAGGAAGTTTTCGATGGATCCCCTACCATCTCCCTAGAATCATCCGTGTTCTCGCCATGTTGGGTGACATCATAAGAATGGCAGGTGCCACCTGCCTTACCATTCCTGGGCTGGTCATCTGGACGGTTCCGAACGGAGTCCAGCCCAAACCCCGCACCGCCCTGAGTAATTGATTCGTCGTCCATTACCATAATTATTTGCGTTTTAAAGATACCGCCACCTTGCGGGGAGGAAGAAAATCATCAGAAGCGGAGCCCCGCCGAGTTACTACTATAGCTTCGTAACTGCGCTGCTGATAGGGGGTTTGTACTCCTATGGTCCCCTAGCCCACCTGGAGAGCTCGGGTCCGTGGTGACGCTACCCACCAAAGTGTGCGACGGTACACCCCCTGCGGGGTTATTTGCATGTTGTAGCGTTATTTAAATTAGAAAATTACAAAGAATAATAATTGCTCTATTCTGTCACCATTGTTTGTTGCATTAGGACTGATTTTGTGTAGTTACGCTTTCAGTTATTTTTTTTATTGGTACCCAATTTTGCTTATTTAAAGTACGCCTCAGAGTGTTTAAATCCATGTTTTAAAAACGCGCGTGTTTTAAAGTTACCATGGCAACATCAACAACCCAAGAAACTGCTCCGACATTTTCTGAAGGTAAGCAAGCACAACTCGTTCATCTGGATCTGTTACCTTTTGCTCTTCCATCCATTTGATGAACTTGTTGTATTCTTTTTTATAAGCGTCTTCCGATTTTTGCGGTATTAACCGCGATTCTGCTCTTCTATTTAAGTAATCAATGTTAGAACTCATTTTAAAGCAATATACAACCAGTAACAACTGTAGTGACAACAATTAATCCTATGTGACAGATTGCAAATTAATTTTTGTTTATCTCATTTCCATGACAACGAAAGGTATCTGATGTCACATTACGAATTCAACCATTTTACGTTCTTAGTTCTTATTTCCATTTTTTGTAGTAATAATACCAGTATTTATGATTTCAAAGTGTACCAATAAAAAAAAATAGCGTAAAGTATTCGTGGATAACTGGTCTTTAAAACACTTGCTCTATTTCGAGCACTCCGGCTGCGCCGTCGTGCTCGAAAAATCGCGCGTGTTTTAAAGACCTTAATATCCACTTATACTTTAATATACTATTTTATAACTAATAGAAGCTATTTTTATCGATCTTCATCATTTTTGAAGTGTCTAATTATTGTATAGGTTTAGTGCGTTGTTATGATAATTTTAGGTTTTGTTAAACTCCTCTGAATTTTGTATTTTTGAGAGCCTAAATCGAATTAACACTTTATGGTTTTGGGTGTCTTTGTTGGCTCCGTCTAATTTGATACATTGTGTTGGTTTTGGGTATTTACTGCCAGTTTTTTTAAACTCCTCTGAATTTTGTATTTTTGAGAGCCTAAATCGAATTAAAAGTTTATGCTTTTGGGTGTTTTTGTTTGCCCCGTCTAATTTGATATGTTGTGTTGGTTTTGGGCATTCTGGTTACTGCCACTGGTCATTTTTTGTAAGAATTAAAATCCTTACGACACGAAGGTTTTGGATGTTCCTATTTTAATTTTGATGTTATTAAAGAAACGCGAAAATAAATTATGTCGACACGTATCTACTTGTGTGCACTTTGGTGTAGACTGAAGTAACATCGAACAGTTCGCGGACTAGTTTCTCCTCATTTTGTTTCGCTTTTGTTTGCTTTAGTGTGGACAACTGTCCACGTTTTGTTCGCTTGTGAAAATGTTTCACTTTTGTCTTTTGTCACAAACGGACAGTTTCTGTTTTGTTTTCGTGTGTCCGTTTGGTGTGGATCCGGCATTACAAATATAAAAACGTAATGGTTGAAATACAAAAGAAAAGAAATCTAAACCACTAGCAGTATTGGAATATAATAAATACATGTCAGGCATCGAGTTATTTTAGTTTTTTATAGTTTGCATTGGTTACTTTTTTGCGTTTGTTGTTATGTTTTTTTTATTTTAGTGTCAAACTCTTAAGTTTTTTTTTTATTTTTGTGTTGCATTGGAACACTACAATAAGTGTTTCTTTTTTATATATATTTAATGAAAAAATAAAATAAATAAACCAGGTTTCGGTTATTATTTAGGCAACGCTTAAAGCGTCGACGGCACCTGCAAACGAGTTTCGAGCTTCAGTGCCACTGCCGTTTACAAGCATCAGTTTGTTTTTTTTTTGCAAAAAAGGACTTTTTTTAGATATCAATTGTTTTTACTACTTACAATTAATTTCGACCAATAATATTACCCTAAAAAGAAAAACAAAAATCGGTACCAGGCAGAGTGTGTCTATATTAGAGCGGCATCCAACGTGTTAACACTGCGGCCTATTGTACATCCCCTTCTGTCACTAGTCGGTGTCAAGTAGATCCATCCACTTCATCAGATCTAGTAGTTTGTTGATCAGATTGGCTGGCAATTGTATCCTGTTGGGATTAGTGCCCTTAAAGATTTGGAATCATCTGCCAGCTAGGGCTTCGCATTTAAATATTATGTGGGAGACTTGCTTCTTCCTTGCTACATAGCCTGCATATGGGGTATTAGTTATATAGCCCTATGTTGTCTGAAGTGCTAGTATCTTATTAAGAGTCCTGTCACTATTCCAATTTGAATCGTACTAAGTTGTAGAACTGTTTTAGTAAGCTTGTCGGTAAGGTCTACCTTGTCTTTTGTCAAGTCTACGGTGTTTGGTTAGAGTCCATTCTTTAACTGCTTCTCTTATTGTTTTCTAGTTACGCTGACCACAGCGCCAGTCCTGTGGATGGTGTTTCAGATCTTTACTTTGCTAGTTTAGTTGCGTTTTCAATTACTTCGATGCCTATAAGAGAGTTTGCAAGTGTTAGGAGGCTATAAAGACAGTTTCAGACAAGCTTTGACTTGATCTGGGTCAAACTCAGTACTTTCAAACTTGCCTGACTGTCGGAGATAATAAGGATAGTTTGGTGTTATATCCCCTTCTTAAACTCTCCTCTATTGCTGCGAATATTGCATAAATTTCTGCTTAGAATATTGTAGTAGTTTGACCCAAAGATATTGTACTGTTTATTGATTTGCTACAATATACTCCAGCTCTGATTTTATTACTTGTGTGTGAACCATTCTGTCCACCATACTAAGCTTTTTGCAATTCTGGTTGTTGCCATTCCGTACTTTGAAGGATTTGTGGAAGGTGCATTTTGTTAATATGTAGTCCATTCCCATGTCTAGCTTTAGGCCAGATACTACACTTTATTTTGGGGTAGGTATCCCCATATCTGTTGGGTGCTTCTGAAATTACCTGTACAGTTTAAGCGGTATACTCCCATGAAAGTCTCGCCCTTAATTATTATATCTAGGGGAAGACGTTGCAAAAAAGCTTTTAGTGCTGCTGTCAGAGTACCTCTAAATGTTTCAGTTATGCAAAGACAGTCCAGGAGAGGAAACAGGCAATGTTGGACTCAATCTGCAAGGAGAAAATACGAGGACTCTGCTTGAGTGTATTGATTGCTTTCATTCTGAGCTCCAGATCAGATCAAGAGCCAGCAAGGAAGCTATATTTCAAGCTGTCCAAGAAAAGTCTCATATCTGCCACTGAAGAAGAGTTGTAGCTGTTTATTCCAAAGTTGACCACTTTCTATAATGAGGTAGGTATCAGAGAGTATGCTTTTAATGGAAATATCAAAGCTGAGAAGGCTTCTGAAAACAGCAGAGATTCATTTGGAAGAAACCGAAGATTGGGCAATTTAAAAGTTTTGACATCCATAGCTGAATATGACTTTGTCAAACTGCTTCCATCCCTATCATTATGTTTAAAATTATTTCAAGAGGTCGTTCGTGGTTTCATGTGAAAGAAGTTTTGCAAAATTGAAACTTAAAAGAACTATTCGTGGTCTACTGTGGATGTTGTTGAGATGTTTACCTAGTACTTATGCACTTGTTCATGTTTATTTTTTGGTGTCATTTGTATATGTAGCATAGAAATACAAATTGAGCGTCGTAAAAGGTCATATTCTTAGACAACCTACTGACAGCATTCCCAAAGAAGCATTGAAGTGGAATCATCATCAAAGTAATAAACGCACAGGAAGCCTATATGGTTGCAAAATACTATGCAGGTATCCTTTTAATTGCTTTGTACTGTACACCTCTTTAGCCGAAAGAAACAATTATTTACATTTCCATCTAATGCAAATCATACCGTTTACTGTACTCGCATAATGTTTTAACTTTAAAAATCCTAATCAAATCTTTGGTAATTAAAAATTAAGGAGGGATGAATTTAGACAAAATATGCATGAAAGGCTAGAAGCAAAAAGACTAAAAAAAAGAAGAATGGGAAGACATAGAAAATCCTGGATGACACAGATAGTAGAGGTAGGAAGACTAAGGGGAAAGACGCCAAATGAAATGGAAATATTAGCGAGGAACAGGAAAGAATGGAAGAAATGGCTTAAATGGGTTACATCCGACGCCGAAAAACAAAAGGATACAAAAAGAAGACATTAGGTGTTAAGGTTGTATGCAACCTTGCATACAATCGTGGTTGCATATAATCGACTACATGACAACTACGGAATGCTGAGAAATTATGTACTATTTTAAAGAATACTAATATATAGGTATTATGGATTTAATAAAGTAACTTCTAACCATCTTTTATCAAGTACCTAGTTCTTTATCTGCTGATACTACAGCATATATATGAGTAAGATGTCTGAAATTTTTCATAAATATGTTGGCAGTGTTTGATTACATGTATACATGTTTTTATTATTTTAAAGCAAAGACTATATACAGAAAAATGCTTGGATTGAAATGTTACAGAACTGCAAAGCAACGTGACACTAAAAATAGTAATTGCATTATCTACTAGATTAGTTAATATAAATAAATACACTGAATCATTCATAACCAAATTTCCTGTCACGGAATTTTCATTTAGGTTAACATACGACTGTTTAATCTATAAGGTAAAATTTAATATTTTATTTAAGTGTTGACATTGTATTTTATTCAGATTGGTTTAGAAAATGGGTTAATAATAATACAGTACTTGTATACATTTATAATTTGTTTGTCAAATAATTCGGGGCTATTTTATAAATAATAAATACAGGGTGATTCATTAGCCTCTTTACAAACTTTGACAATGAAAATTAAATGTAATTTCATGAAGAAATGTTCATACGATATAGAGTTTTTAAAATAATTATCTGTTTGAACACCAATGAGTAATCATATTTTAAGAAAATCAGAAACATTTATTGTAATAAACAGAAAGCAACACTGAGAGTACAGTAAATGTTCAAAAATTAATCCATTCTGCGGAAAACACAACTGGCAACGACGAACTAAACTCCCTTGCACGCGTAATAAATTCATATTATTTATAATATGAGTTTCAGCATCTCGAATCCTCTGCAATAATTGATGATGATCATTTATATTCACGGCATAAACAAGTTACTTGAAGTGACCCCATAAATACAAATCGCGAGGGTTTAAGTCGGGTGATCTAGGTGGCCATGGTATAGGACCTCCGTTACCAATCCATTGATTTGGAAAATGAGTACGCAGCCATTGGGTCACTTGTCTTCCTCGGTGAGACGGAGCCAAGTCATGCTGATACCACATATCTTGCATCAAATACATTTACAACGAGTGTTCTGTTAAATAAACCACCCCAAACATTTACATTTAATCGCTGCTGGAAATTACGCGTTCTGGTCGCATGTGGATTGTCCAGAGAACAAATATGGTCATTGTGGAAATTATTAATATAAATTCATCTAACCATAGCATTTTTGAAATAAAGTTGTATCTCGGGCGTGTTGTTCTTCAAAGAGATAATTATTTTAAAAACTCTGTATCTTCTTAACAAAGAAAGATAGAACTTAATTCATAAGAACATTTCTTCATGAAATTACATCTAGTTTTCATTGCCACCGTTTGTAAACAGGCTAATTAATCACCCTGTATATTGTTTAAAAAATATTTCGTATTTCTTAACTTTTTTTATGAATTAACCCCACTATGTATTTTTATATTGCGGATTAGTGTCAAGTCAAATCTTGATCAACCATTTGCAAGATATGAGCAATGTACTGTTTCAAGTTTTACTACTGTTTAACTCCAAAAATACACATAACTCATTTGTACTTTTTTGACTTACAGTCAGTCTCGACGTGCAATGAGAGCGTATTCACCATCTGCTTTAAAAATTCGCCGAAAACAATTATTTGTGCGTTTTAAGACTTGTGTTTAGTCAGTAAAATTTCCTCGATGGAATTTTTGAATACGCCTACGAAATAGGCAACCAGGGTAGCGGCAGCAAATGGGCATTTGAAAGTATATATATAAACTGAACTATTCAATTTTAGATACTTAAAATGCTATTACTTTATACTCTGTTATGTCCGTTAGTCTTACAAATTTGTAATTAATGTTTTCTCACCTTACCGGATTTGTTATCGTTTAGTGTGTTGCCTACCTTCATCATTTCTTGGGATTATGACTTGAGGTTTTTTTGCTCTATATTACAAATTATTCTTTTCTACAACAATTTAAAAAATAGGTCGATACGTATATGGTTTCCTAACAATTCAAATTATACTGCTAACGCGAGAATTATGTAAAAATTTTGTTTATGTGATGTTTATAGCATAAACCCCATCTTTTATATAAACCGCTATAAAATATGTACTTCTTCAAATATCAATTTCTTAGTCATTTGCCGTATATTTCAAAAGGTCATTGTATACATCCAACATGCGAACCAGTTTTCTACTGTTACTATAGTATTGTAATTTGTAATTTAAAATCACCTATATAGTAACTTTACCTTGCTGCTAAAATCTAGCCTTAAGATGTAAAATTTGATGGAAAATTTATGCAGAAAATCGCTTACATTACACAAAATTGCTTTAAGAACCAATGTTTGTGACTTTTCAATTGGTATTCGACGGTACTGTAGACCACTTCAATATTTATCACATATTTTGTAATATCCTGTATGAAACCGTACTTGATTTATAAGGTACATAATTATTGTGAAACTCCTATTTCTAAAAGTTTTAACATTGTGAATTTTATTTGGATTGTTTTAGAATATACGTTAATGATAATATTTATAATTCGTTTCACCAATAAATCTTAAACAATATAAATTTGAAATACCGCTTCAAATAGTAGTCTAATTTTCATTGGCTACTACGGGCTGACTAGTCACGTGACGCCTCCCCACCTTCCGACTCCTTGCATCGCAACGCCATCTTGCTTTCAGTATTGTGTGAGACATAGGTGTGAGTGGGTGCATATCATTCAAAGCGGGATTAATGGATATTAACTTTATTTAACAGGTAATTCTTGCAGAGATTACTTATACTAATCCTCTAACTGAAATACGACAATGTTTCATTCAAAATAACGCACAATTCTCAATTTGCGCTTTTCTTCTTTGCTAGTCCTAAGGGCAGTGATTCACTCGCCCCTTATGACTCAAATAGATTTATTTGCCGTGGGAAAGGTTTGCTCATAAAAAAGGGGTAGTTCTCTTTTACACTTCCTGCAATAAACCACCATGGCGTGCTCAAGTCTGTAATTAATTAGATAAACATGAGCAGTTCTATTCATCTTTGTTTGAAGTGCTCTTCAAGCCGGGTCGCTGCTTAAGTGCTCAAGACTGAAAATGAAAATAAGATTGTATTATAGTAACACGGGTTTGTTTACACAATATTTTGTAAAATTTGCATATCAGATGCTAATTAGTTGTTTATGTTGGAATAAACTGATAACTAATTTAAATAAATTAAATTAATATATTACATCAAGCAGAAACGTTTTACTGTGTTCAACTGTAATGTACAGGGTGTTTGCATATTCAAATTATTAAATATTAACCCCTGGCTCAAGTTATTGGCCTAAAATATTATTCCTAAATGTTTGCCTGTAGTGTAGGAGTCCCCAAAGTAGTAAAAGAAAAACACAAAGTTAGGGAGATTAAATGTGGTAGAGGTTTGCACATCTGTGGCATGAGAAGAAAACTGCAAAAAAGGGGCTGTTTAGGTAGGCGTGGTGCCCGTTTTCACCGTTACAATTTTTTCGTTATATAAATTAAAGCCATAATTACACCATTTGAAATATATAAAAGTTTTATAATTCTTTCACTTTTTTATACTATTAGATAAAATTAACACAAATAAGTTGCTTTTAAGAGGGAGTATAACCCAAATTAAGTTCCTAAAGTAATTGAATATGTTAGCGCAGATGCCATAAGCATAGGCGTCGTTACGTGATTTTTCAGAGGGAGGCAAATCGATAAAATATAGAAAAAGTACTTATACGTTTAATAATTAACAAAACCTGTATCCAATGGGGCTTGTATGGTAACATAACGTAAGCAAACAAAAACTGTATACTGATAGTAAGCAAGTCGTCAATGTACAGGGTGTCCCAACTAAACCAGTCCGCCCTGAATAACTTTTTTGTAAACGATCAAATTTGGCAAAAAACCGGTTCACAATAGTATGAAGGGAACCATCCTCTACCATGTAAGTCTTCCACCTTACTTCATCCTTCAAGCCCCCACCACTACCACCACCCCCAAAATTTTAAATGACAGGGGGCGTCAGCTTCATTTGAAAGGTTTTGCATAATCTGATTTTTTTGCAATTCTGTTCGTGTGTTTTTGAGAAATTTTGAATTTTCGTTGCGTATGGGAATGTTATATTAAAAAAATCATAATAGTATTCAGATTATTTTATTATATTTTCAAAATGGCCACCAGCGACTGCCTACAGTAATATAATGTCAAGCTGTTTCGTACATTATTACCCTTTCGGGCGTTAATTAACTCCTGATTAATCTAGCTCTTAATTCTTCCCGAGAATCTGGTTGAATAGAATAGATCTTAGTTTTAAGTGACCCCACACAAAGAAAGTAGGGTTAGATCAGGTGACCAGGCTGGCCAGCACAGGGTCCTAAACAAATCTGCAAAACAAATTCTCTTCCCGAAAATCTGTTGTTTGAATAGCATAGATTCTAGTTTTTAGGTGACCCCATAGAAAGAAATCTCGTGGGGTGACATCAGATAACCTGGCTGGCTACTCCATAGGATCCTAAACAAATCGGCAGAACAAATTCTCATCTCGAGAATCTGCTTGAATAGCATAGATTCTGGTGTTTAGGTGACCCCACAGAAAGAAATCTTGTGGGGTGAGATCAGGTAACCAGGCTGGCCACTCCACGGGAACCTTAACAAATCTGCAGAACAAATTCTCATCCCGAGAATCTGTTTGAATAGCATATATTCTAGTTTTTAGATGACTCCATAGAAAGAAATTTAGTGGGGTGAGATCAGATGACCTGGCTGGCCACTCCGCAGGATCCTAAACAAATCTGCAAACAAATTTTCTTCCCGAGAATCTAGTTGAATAACATAGATTTTAGTACACAGAAATAAATCTAGTGGGGTGACTTCCGGTGGCTTGGCTGGCCTCATCAGGGTCCTAAACAAGTCTGCAGAATAAATTATTTTCCCGAGAATTTAGCTGAATAGCATAGATTCTGTTTTTTAGGTAACCCCACAGAAAGCAATCTAGTGAGGTGAGATCAGGTAACTTGGCTGGCCACTCCCCAGGATCCTAAATAAATCTGCAGAACAAATTCTCTTCCCAAGAATCTAGTTGAATAACATAGATTTTAGTACACAGAAATAAATCTAGTGGGGTCACATGCGGTGGCTTGGCTGGCCTCGTAACAGGATCTTAAACAAGTCTGCAGAACAAATTCTTTTCCCGAGAATTTAGCTGACTAGCATAGATTCTAGTTTTTACTTTTTAGGTAACCCCACAGAAAGCAATCTAGTGAGGTGAGATCAGGTAACTTGGCTGGCCACTCCACAGGATCCTAAATACATCTGGAGAACAAATTCTCTTCCCGTGAATCTAGTTGAATGGCATAGATTTTAGTTTTTAAGTAACCCACAGATAGGTTCGAAACCCTGGTAGAGCAGTGCGAACACACGCTGCCACTCGAGGTTACAGTGAAATAGGGCCGATCGGCCGCGTGGTCGAACCCCTGTTGAGGGGACGACCGTATTTCACTTAGTTAAGTTGAGGGTGCATGTTGCATGAATGAAGGGACTCCCGCACCCCCCTGAGGTAATGCGAAAGCGGTTCCGGGGCGGGGGGGGGGGGCTAGCGTAAATGAATGACAACAAACAGAAACACACAGAAAGAAATTAGTGCAGTACAAAAACGTATATTTTAAGTTCCCATCGTTGTGTTTAAAATGTAAATTCAGACTTTTTTCAAGAAGAAGAATTAAATGTTCTATGAAATTGAAATATTGGGTCTAAACTAATAGCTTTCTCTACATTCATCATACAAAACTATATTAAACGTTTTCTCTCCTGAAAACATTAACACTTCGAACTCTATTACTAATGTAGAAATTAACCTAGAATAAATTAATTTCACACTCAACCAATCAATTCAAAAATGATTGAATTATTGGGGTATAGTTTAACTTAAAATATTTTCCTTTATATACATATATTAACATTAGTCGTTAAAGTCGACACTTAGTTTTTTAAGATTGTGTTTTCGCTAATGCGTTGAAAGTTTGAAGTTCCCAAAATTAATATTTCCTAAAAGTTCATTTTATGCGGATGAAGCAACAATTTACGTATAAAGCTTATGGAACTCAAATTATAACATTTTTGAGTGTAGGCATGCACGCAATGCACGCGGCAGTTGAGATGTCGTGTTTATTATTTAGTTGTAGAATATTTTATGCGGTTCACATACCAAACTCGGGCACGCAGTCGATTGGCTTAAGAAATTCGAACTTCTACAGGGTGTACAAAAGTTTAAGCTTATAAATAACTAATAGCTAAGAGGTGGCAAAATAGAAACTTGCATTATTAAGAATTTGTAGGAAAGTTCACAATCTGCGTTGTTTATGTATACGACTTTCTGGTATTTTTCTTATTTATTTAAATACAAAAATGAAATTGTAGGCCCCCAAACCTAATTTTCGTACGTATACGGTTTCAAGGGTTAAGTATATCATTGCAAGATATTAGCAAAAAAGTTTTGTCGTCTTTTATTCCTTCTACAAGCTCATAGATTTTTAGAAATTTATTTTTTAAAACTGTTTGTTACAAATATGGAAGCTATTTCCACAATGGTTTTTAACATGTAGGATGATAAGATGAATTTTGAATTAACGGGTGTTAAATGTTAATGCTCTAAAAACAATAGCGGCCTTTTTTGTTAACATCAAGATGTTCGGGAATACGCATTCTATTTTAATTAAAACACTCTTTTAAGAGTTTCTCGCGTCGCATGTTATGCAAAAAGTATTTAAAAGATTTACAACGAAAAATATAACTTATTTATATAAAATGGCCACCGCAGGCTCCCGATCGCAATCTCATAGGGACGAATAAAAAGTATTCGTGGGATTTTTAAAAACTGCCAGAATTCTGAAGGGTCGCCATTTTCGCAGCGGTTCTTAACCTCCATAATTTTATATCTGTTAAAATTAGAGATTAATTACAAAATCCTTATTTTTAAACTCAGGAAAACACTCTAGTTATCTAAATTATATACATAAAACGCTTTAGGAAATTCCCTGTTCCTGTAAAATGCAATGATTATTTCGTAAATTTAGAACAAAAACAAACATGAAGTGGCCACCCTAGTCTCCCGATCTCAATCCCATGGATAAGCTGGATAAAGTAGTTAGAAAACATTGTGCGATACTCGTTCCAGATGTGTGGAAGATTCTGAAAGAAACTTAATCACAATTAATTTTGAGAAGTTGTTTAGGCTCATTTCAAGACCTCCTAGAATTAAAATTATTGTGGTTTAACCAGTCGGTTACTATTTCTTTTTTTAAATGAAATTATATTGAAATATGAGCTTCCTATCTTTTAACTCCTTACCCACCTATCGGCATGGGGTGGGCCTGGCGTATCCAGGATCGACCCTCGAGTCAGCTCCATGTCAGATGATGATGATAAAATTATATTTAAATATGAGCTTATCAAATACTTTCAGACGGTACTGCATATAAGGGATTTAGCGCCAATGGTAAATTAATTCCACTTTGGATCTAGCTACAAGTAATTGTTTGCCAAACGTATTAAAATGTATAGTAGATGGAACAATAATGATATATACAAAAATTTCGTTTTAGTTGTTTTATGCTGCATGTGGCAATTTTACGTTCTTATAATTTCTCTTCCATAGAATCTTTTCTCGTAAAAAAGGCTTTTTAAAGAAGAAAATGGAAAAGCCATAAAATACATATTTTTTAATTTACTTGTTATTGGTGTAATTATTACTTTTATTTATGTTACGAAAAGAAAACTTTCAAAGGTGGTATGAGGGTACCACTTCTAAACTTTCCTTTTCCTTGTGCATTTAACTTCTTATTCTGTTTTTCTTTTCCAACTTTGAGGGTTTGTAGCTGTTTACAAGAGAGCAAGAATTTAGGCCAACCTCCATGAATTCGGCCCGACAATTTGTATCTCTGTTGTGTGCGCATTACCCGGATTCTGTATTTTCTGCAAGTGAGTATGTATTGAAGGATTTAACAATAAGTTTTATAAGTGCTTGGGTAATGTGTAACTATAAACAAATTAATGCGATATCTGGATAATAAAACATTATTTTCTTTCACTGATCGCCTAAACCTAAAGATGCTACATCTTTTCTAGTGTAAATCGGAATATATTTTCATTATTTTAAATGGATATCTCTTTTCTGCATTGTAAGATTTTATTTTATAAAGTATTAACGCATTACGTACATATCTTTCATATCGACATAGCTTCCTTATTATTTTTTAAAAGAAGTCGATATACCAAGCATGGAGCGTAGCCCACTGGTTCAGCTGCTTGTAAATTTATTGTATTTCATTATATTTCACTTCATTCTTCCACTCGTGTGTACTACACCGAATACCTTTACATATTATTGTTTTGGATTAAGTTTCATATAATAGTTTTGTTTATCCGCCCCTATTTTACGATTTCATACTTATTTCAAATATTATTCTATAAAAGCACTGTACAACCGTCTTAAAATATTTACTATGTTAATATTTTCTTAATTTGTTTAATGACGGATAGGTCACTTAAAATTAGGATCAATAATTATATAATCCACTATCTTAGCTTTTGTATACTCATTTCTAACATGCATTTTGTAATATTGATTATAAGGATCGATAATTACATAATTTACAATCTCAACTTTGCTTATAGGTAGGTACTCATAGCCTACATACAGTATTATTATTGACTATTTCGAGGAATACTTGTCCATTACAGTCGTATAGATTAATTCAGTTATACTGTAAAATTTAGTATTTCTAAGTTGAAAAAGCTAACGGCGCTTTTAGCAAATTTTATGTTTTGAAAACCATAGCCGATTTTGCTACTTATGGAAATTTAGTTTTCAGAGTATTCAATCTGTGACTTGTAAATTTTGTGTTTGCAGATTTTTTTGGGAGCCCACTTTAAGTTGTAGGTCCTTTGTGTCTGTGGTACCATATATCGCGTAACACAGGCATAGGAGAGAAAATCGCTGCGTCTCGTAAGACACAGCGCTAGAAAAAGAAGAAAATTGTTTCTACAAAGTTTGCCAAGTGGTCCAAGCCTTGCACATTGTGGTATTCCAAATACGATAATTTAGACATTACAAATTATTTTTCCTACGCTTATAATATTTAATATGTGATATTGATCCTCCTCTACGGACTACGGCATATTAATGATTGAAAAGGTTCAAATTTCAATTTCTGTTGGTCTTTAATATTAAACTACCTTTGCTTATTGAGTTTTAGAGCCGTTTTTGTGTGCGTTAACACTTTTCCAGCGGTTGTTTGATTTATTTGCGTATACAGATGGAACCGGAACCGAATCCGCTTTCGGCTAATCCGGTCTAATGGCCAGACATTTAAAATTTTAGGGTTCAGTTTGGTCTCTGTTTCCGTAGATATTTGGCCAAGTGCTATAAAATTAATATTAGAGGTCGCTTTTAATGTGTAAACATTACGTTAAAATTTCGATCAGACAAGATAAAGAGAAACGGAAACAGACACGATGAATTTTATTTGCAGATCTTAGCCAATTATTACGTTAGTTTATAAGAATCAAATGTTCTGTAGGAATGAATCGCAAGATTCAGCGATTTAATTCTCGTACTTACACAATAAACAGAAACACAATTTAAATAACAAAAAATATGTGAGATTTACTCAAAGTAATTGTGTTTAATTTAATAGTATAGTAAAGGTTTTGAAAACAGTCTGTAGAGGCATCCGAAGAAACTGCTTTCAATTTAGAAATTTTTGAGACCTATTTTTAAAAACAGCAACAAGTGTGGAAGATCACCATCTTCGCAGTGGCTCTTAACATCAATGATTTTGTATGTATTAAAATTCTCTTTTAATTACAAAATCCGTAAAAATTGTGGGGGGGGGGGGATTTTTAAAGTGAGAGAGTTCAGAAAAATGTGTTCTGTAGACATTTTAGTTGTAAAACGCTTTAGGAAATTAATTGCTTACGTATAAAAGAACCTTATTCATAAAAAATGGCCACCGTGATCTCCCGATCTCAATCCGATGGGGTTACTCAGGGATGAGATGAATCGAACAGTTCAAAAAGATTGTTCCAAATCTCTGGAAGATGCTGAAAGAAACTTAATCACAATTCGGTAATTTTACTTAATATCTTCTACGTTCTAAATCGTTTTCTTTTGAGAACAGTTTTCATTTTAGGAAAGAGAACAAAGGCAGCTGGTGCTAAGTCGGGTGAAAAAGTTAGAGCTTAATTTCAGCAACGTAGTGTTTTTTGAGAAATAACTTTATAATCAGTGCAGAATGGGCAGATGCATTGTCATGCAACGAGAATCAATTGCCCTTTTCTCGAAATTACGGTCTCCCTAGAGAATTGTGCGCTGCAATAAGTTCTTCCGAACTTTAACATAGAAGGCACAAATTACTATTTGACTTTTAGACACATTCTTTATGGATTACACCTTGTATATCGAGGAAGGTAATCAGCATGGCGTATTTTCTTGATTTTTACAGACGAAACTTTTTGGGTCTTAGTGATGATCAACTGCATACTCTGGTGTGTTGTGTCAGGATCGCACTGAAGCACCCACAACAAATCTTGCGACAAATCTGAACGAAGTCTCTTCTCTGATTTTTGCTTAACGAACGTTGCATAGATCTTCTTCTTTCCGAAAAATTCTTGTAAAATATATCGAATCGTCTTTTTAATGATGTCCAATTACTGTACCATCATTCGGACTACCATGCGACGATCTTTGAAACGTTTAAATCATTGAAGTTCACTTAGGGTATTATCACCGTACACAGTCTTCAACATTTCATTAGTTTCTATTGCTCCATGACGACTGACATCAACACGATGTGCCCGCTAGGGTCCTGTGAAGAAACTAACAGCTGTGTCACCCTCTAGTGATAAAAATTATTATATGCTGCTTTATTTTTGAATTTACACATAATGCACTTTTGCAGTGGAAACGTCAGTTGTATGGGCATGTGCATGTCTGTATTAAAAATGGGCCAATTCTTGCTAAATCTGGTCTTCTGTTGAAATGTTTTCGTGCTGCCGGTTACACTACTCTTTCATACACAACTAATATTTTAAGAGATAGCTTAATTTCCGAAGTCTTAATAAATATTGTGCTGAGCCTATTGTGAAGTTCTTCAGTTTTTGACCGGCAAATTTTATTATTTCAAGTATTTGTTTGTTTTCTGGCTACGCTTGAGTTTTTATAGAGTTCAAGCAGGAGTGACTGTTTACAGCATAATAATCTGTACTAATAAAGATTGCCAGAAATATGTTTGCCCTTATCTGTTGAGTTGGAATATAACATATTTTGATAATAAGAGCAATAAAAAGGTTTTGGACTTTGCCTATAAACGCCTTATATACATTTTTATTGTTAACTTTAAACTTCGATTCTCTACCAGTTACCAATAATTTTAATCGTTAACTATTTTATTGCAGCCTCAACATTTTTTGAACACTTCCTTATTTTTCAAAGCGACGTTCCCACATTAAACGTATTTTTTATTCTTTCTCTTTAAATAACTAAACATTTTCTTTGTGATTAAATTGAAATTATTTCAACGGAAGCCAACTCCCTTCCCCAAATATGCTGCATGATATATCTATCAACCGCATAGTGGTTGTCATAACGTACCCTTATCTATATAAGTTCAGCATTTCGTGGTCTATCATTTCTAAGCAGGGGAAGCAAGGTTTGTCAGTATGTCAATCTTCTCTCCGATATGTCAATATTATTTTGATATGTAATAATTTAATAAAGCTTACGCCCGATTCAGTTAACATTCGCAGTTCTGATATGAAACTATTTCAATAACTTATTGTAGATACAAGCGTTTTGCAGAACTCCCTGTTTTATATTGTTGCTGTTGTGTAGCAGGTTCCCCTGTTAGATAGTTATAGTACTGGCATTAACTAAACAGTCATAGTGGGCTCCTTTATTAGTATGGGGTTTGTATGTTTTGAGAATTTGGAATATATTTAATATGGTATGTTAATTATCTCTTAATCAGTTTTCCATTCACTGCTACATTTAAGAAGACGGTTAAAATGTGTATATGATGTATAGATTGAGTTTCGTTTTACCATGATAATACAAATACTATTTGCAATAAACACTAAATTCGAATGGCTTTTCCTTGATAGGCTCGCACTTTAACCATAAGTCTATTAAGATTTTTCACAGCATGTCATGCTTGCATATAATAGTGGTAGTTGGTAAATTAGTTTATTTAATTATTCAAAATAATGGATTTTCATTGGTTAAATTGACACCCGAATGGACGCATTCGATACAAATATACATGGTATATCAGAAATAGGTACAAATATTTAAACCAGTAATAGATTGGCTCAAGTAGAATTCAATGGTACTATTCATTTTTCAAAAATCATTAAATAAAATTTTGCTTGAGAACTGCTGATGATAACATAGAAAATAAATTTAAGCTGTAGAACGTTATTACTAATTGTAAAGGAAATCCAAAGTGGCAAACATGTAAAAGCTTGTCTGACTTATGATAAACTACGGAATTGGGAGAGGTCAAGGTTTAATTGAAGCAATTGGACATTTTTGTAATTAGAAGGCATTTAAGAATTTCATTTACAGCTAAATTAAATTTTTGCTTTTTCACTTTATCATGGGGTATAAAAATTATAACCAAGTGCTGCTTCATGCAAAAAAAACTCGAAACGCATAAAGCACTTAAAATAGTACTAATTTATTTCAGAATACCCATCATTTATTTAAATCAATTTTAACATAACTTGAAAAAATATAAAAAACAGTTTACCTCACAAGTGACAAGTGGATCACAATAAATGTTCACAATGACGACCACCACTGAGAACACAAGCTTCTGCATGTCGCAGCATTGAATTACGTATCCTTGCGAAAACGGTAGGATCTTGCCGAATCCTATCGGCAGCGTATTCAATGCGTACCCTTAATTCCACAACTGTGTTCACTGGCGTAGAATTAACTAACTGTTTCATGTAGCCCCACAAAAAGAAATCACAACTATTTAAATCTGGCGAACGAGCTGGCCATGGAACTGACCCGTTTCGTCCAATCCACCTTTCAGGATAGTTATTATTTAACCATTCCCTTACATCCCTAGCATAATGAGGCGGAGCACCATCAAGCAAAATCCACATGTTACGTCGTGTCTCTGAAGATACGTTTTCTAGCAATTCTGGTAAGACTTCGTTGAGAAAGTGTAAATACAGAGCTCCATTTAAACGAGCATGTAAAATGTATGACCCAATAAGGTGATTAGCTAAAATGCCTGCCCATACATTTAAGGAAAACCGTTGTTGGAAGCTGTTCCACTATTTCGTGTGGATTCTCATCTGACCAAATGTTGGTATTATGGACATTAAACGCCGCCCCTTCTTGTGTAAATCCTGCCTCATCAGTAGATAACAAATTGAACAGGAGATTTGATTGGTTGTTACACTTTTGAAGAAGCCATTCACAAAAATCGTGGCTACGTACATAATCCGCTGGTTACAAACTTTGAACATGTTGAACGTGGTAAGGGTGTAGTCCCTGTTCCCGCAAAACAGTAGAATGGGAAAAGTCTGTTTGTAACGCAAGTATTCTAGTGTTAACACTAGGACTTTCCTCCACTCATTCCAAGACATGCTGTTCTACATTAACAACCTTTTCTGATCTTGGACGACCGCTATGGTGGTTTTGTGGTTGATACGTGCCATAATCCCGAATGTTGGACTGTTCTAGTAAATGTACGGCTGTCTGGAAGGCGGCGCTGAGGATATCGCTCTAAGTACAATTGCCTTGCCCTTGGAACGTTTCCTTGAGCTTCCCCGTAAATAAGAACATTAGTAAGTTCAATGTTCGTAAAATTTTTCATTTTGGCAGAAACACTGCTGGCCAGTTTCAACAACAGATGGAACAGAAATTACTAACCTACCTAATAGTATTGGTTTGTGGCAGGTGATAAGAAATTTTGTTGCACTTCTATCTTACTCTCCTTTGCATAACATGTCTTTGAACTCTTTGAAATTTTTGTTATTATCCTGCGGTACTCAAACAATTTTGGGTCAAATTTTCAATTATTATTTTCCCATATCTTAAGGGTCCCATTGCCAAAGAAATGTTTTTTCTAGTTTGTATAAATTGTAATCTACCATCAGATTTAATATGTGTACCTGTTTCTGATACAGCCTGTATACACACTAATTATTAAATGCGAAATATCTCGTTTACAATTAGCTGGGACGATCTTACGGTAATAGTGCAGTAAGTTCAACTGGCACTGCTACCACATAGTTGTAAATGCTTAAGAGATCTGTTAAGGTAGGTGCAATATTCAGAACAATGTTGCAAACACTGACCTATCGTTATAGCTTCAATTAAAAAAAAAATTACTCACTAAAATTGTTTACTTTAATATTGAATATGACGTGTTGAAAATTGTATGGGCTTCAAATACACTTACCATGTTTAAAATGGTTAACGGGAAAATTAGCAGTGTCATAAATAAATGAGTTACGTATTGACAGTAATGAAATTTGCGGGTGCTAAATGTACTTTTGAATATACATGAGTATCAATGCTACTCTCGGCCTATATTCAAAAATGCAATTCATGGGTTGTTATTTAATACATACATATTGTTCATGCTTTCGAATGATTATAAGTAGTCGTGTTCCGATTTGTTTTAAAACTTTTAGCAACATTTGATTATTGTATATAGATGTTGTTAACTGATAAGTTTCTATTGTATTATATATAAATATACTTCATATTATTGGTATAATAGTTGTGGTCAAATTTTTTCTGCGAAATATTGTTACAATATTTATCCTACAAATATGTATATTCAACGAGTTTTCACACGTACATACCACAAGCTTTGGATAGTACTCTACTGTTGCGATTATGTTTACCTAATCGATATTATGTGTGTTAGTTTTCAAGTGATTTATTTACCCCTTGATAACAGAAATAAGTAGATCATATGTAATCGTAGGTCTGCTCTAGTTGGATATGAACGCTTGTGTCGACATAAATTTACAAAAAAAAAGGACTTTATAACATCGCAGCTTATATCAGCAGGGTACTACATTCAAATCGACTAAGTCAGTATAGTTTAGTTAGTATGGGTTATCGTTTACAAAATAATCATTAAATTTGTGCTTTAAGGGACTACTAAGTGTCTTAAAATTAGCTTAAATAAACGTTTTCTATTTTCATCGTATCTACATTAATATACAACCTTTCTAGATACTATTTTTTTGTAATAAATTACATCCTTTTTTCCTTTTGGTGTCGGGTACTTTTCCCTTCAGGTTTTTGGCTTTTCGCTATGCACCAGGAGTTAGTGGTCCCCGTTAACCTTTCAGCCACTACGCTCCCCCAGCTTATGCTAAACCCCTTTTTACATTCATTCTTTTTTCACTCGTACCAGCCGCCAACCTGTTTGAGGTGCACCAACTTAAAAAAATACATATGCCTGCCGGGCCACAGACCATGATTCTACATCCAAATATAGACGCACCGATTGTTTTTATTATTTATTCCATATGACGGGGAACCGCCATGCGCGCCTTTTATATATCTGGGCCACCTAATTCTTGAACGTTCCTGTTGCTTTTGGCCGTTGTAGGGTCGCCGGCGCGATACATAGATTAGTCTTTTGTGTATAGTTCATAGGATACCGCGCCGTCGCCGCCAAAAGAGTACCCACTGCAAATATTTGGATACTGTTAGTAAACAACTGGAGTTGGTAATTATTCGAAGGTGGCCTGGCTCTTTGCCTTTTTGCCATGTTTGGATTATTGAGAGAGCTGGTTACTCGTAGATTGCGGTTATTCTTTTATCTGTGACATCAGAAAATTTTTGGCTGAAGGTAAGGCTGGTGGGCTACAGATTATTGCTTGGATGCGGCCTCGGTGGTCTAGTGCGGGAACGTGTTGCCACTCGAGGTCACAGCGAAATGTCGATCCGCTGGGGCGACCGCATTTCGCTTAGTTAAGTTTACGGTACATGTAAACATGTTGCATGAATGTTTAGTTTGTAAGGGACGCCCGCAACAATGCGAAAGCGGTTCCGGGGGGGTATGAATGAATGAAAAAAAGATTATTGCTTGGCGGGCCGCCCCTGATCTGTACTGAAGGAGGTTTCCAAGCCCCCTAATGATTGCCATGGTGCTGTATGATATCCGGGGCCAACTATTTGTGTACCCGTCGCTAACACGAAGCGCAGTGTTGACACAGCCTTGGGATTCACATTCAAGTACTAACCGGAGAGAGCGATGCTTAATTCTTTTGATTTTACGTGAATGTGCAACCTGGGACCTTTAAACTATGTTTTCATTTTATTACCAACCACCATCCTTTAAGAACATAATGCATATTACCCCAATGTCAGGATTTAGCACGGTTTAGGATCCTCTTAATTAAATAATATGGGGCGAATATGTGACGTCATGGTCCTCTAAATACATATACTTGCCTCTTTTGTGTTGCTTTTATTATTATATCTCAAGAGCAGAATAGTAAATTTTGGGGATCATTATTACGGAAATGGTTTCCGCAATTTTATCAGAGTTAGTACCAATTTAAACAAGCTAAATGAAAGTGTTTTATGTCGTCCTAGACTTCTTCTGCCTGTTGGCGTACGGTTGTAGGTTTTCCTTGGTATTCTGGTCTCTTTTCACATGTGACGTCTAGTTTTGTCCGTATTGTAATGTTTTGCTTTCTGCAGGTTCGGCGTTTAGAGTTTCTCTGATGTTGTCATTTTTTATAGAAATAGTGCAAACTCAGACAATAAATTTGGGAGTACAAAATAATTAAAAGTTATACCTTATTGATATAATTAAAGTCACTCGCAGTACCACCAATAGAGCAACGCAAATAACCTTGGTTCTCAGAAATTTAGGACTATGACGTCAATATTTTTAAAGCTCTTGAAATCATACAGTCTAATATTTTAGTTTGGGATTAAAACTGAATATATTTAACAATACACATGCATAAGACTTTTGGTCTAGGTACAAGTTTTAGTTTAAAAAACAGATATGTGTTAAACGTGATTTTTTTGGTCAAAGTTCAATTTTTTTATGGTTTCCCATACTTCCTTATGATCATTTAAGGATTTTTAAATTAGTTTTCGTAATTCACCCCTGAAGTTTTCTTAAATAATTACATTTTTTGTTGGTCGTTTACAATTTTTGTCCTAAATTTTAAATTATAACTAAATAACTTAGAAAAATCATGTAATAAAATTTTCTATTAATATAATGGGAAAAGAACTTTTTAAATGCCCCGTATTTCCATTAAAAAAATATCCATTTTGTCGTAAAAAATTACGATTTCTACATATTTCTAGCAAATATTTATGACTATCTACACTGCAAATTTTTATTGAGGTTACTTAAATAACGGAATTATTGTGTGTAACTAAAACCTATACATCCGGTATTATCGGATGTACTATATATAGAATCTGTGCACTGATAAATACTGAAAACCCGCGGCTTTTATTTGGCGAATTACATACTTGAACTGTTGGACTTTTATTCACACCGATTATTTATTTTACGATAATGTCAAAAGCAAGTTTCCAGATATTTTCTCAGATTATAACCTATAAAGAATAGTTTAACTATTGTTTCCACATGCAAAGTGCGATATTATTTTGTCAGGTTTGGAGTAGAGTGTACATTTTAAGTGATAACCACTCAATGATCCTTTTATCACTTTACAAGCACTTAGTCGTTCACAATCACTTTTTCTTTAAGTCGACCTGTGAATTTACTTAAATTTTATGTAAAATGTTTTTAAGAAATGAGAAAACAGATTGGTAGCTTATGCGGCTTCAGGCCGCAGTGTGTTTATCAGATTCTATCTAACTAGAAGCCGACCGCCTGAAAAATCTATTTAGACGCCTTGAAACTTCTTTAAGAAATGAAGGTTAATTCCCGAAAATGTAGGCCAGAATATTTACGAACATGGAAAATAAACGAGCAGCAATATTCAATTTACAAGTAGTGTGAAAGCAAATGTCCTGTATGTGTATCGTAGTATAGTCCGCCTCAGAAGTTTACCTAGCTAATGTATAATGCAAAACTACACGAACTTAAACATCGAACTGCGTGTTCGTTAGCAGATTTTACTAAAAATGCATGCTCCTTAGAGCCTTAGTTATTTTTAATCATTTTCAATATTTATACAGTATACAAAATAATTAATTCCACAATCAGCTAAATTATCAAATATAACTGTAGCTGCCAAAATTGTACTACCAAGACAAATTAAATATATTATCGTACTTATATTATGATTAACTTAAATTATATTCTGCTTATTCTTAAATGTTTGTTCGGTTTGTATGAGTTATCCACCAACGATTCTCTAATTGCAAAATAGAATCAAATTGTTCGGACACCCCAATAGTCGCCCGTTTGGCTTCTATGCACTACGTACATACCAAGTAAGTGTGAACCCTCCTAATAGTTTACGTTCTATGTTGAGATACGCTGTGACTAATAGGTTCGAATGAGATAGAACCAGTAATTGAATGTCGAAGAAATTTAATTTATCTGCGCTAACCGCTAGTTAGATAAACCACTGAGACGGACTTTAGGTTACCATATTGCTGTACCACACTTATTTGATGAAAATTTAATTGCGTAACGTTATTCGGATTTCCTACAAAACATTTTAACGGGGTTGTTGAATGATTTAGAACTAAATGCACGATAAAAACGTTGATACCAATGTGGTGGCTGTTCTGCTCACCACAGTTCGTTTGTTAGGAATTATTTAAACAATGTATTTGGAGGAAATTGGATTGAAAGAGGAGCTGCGCATCCATGGCCATAAGAACAACCAAAAAGGAATACTGAGAAGATTGAATTCAATGACACTACCTTTCAAATTAATATGTTTTACATTGTTATGCTGTTGTGATCGTTTATGCTTCAATTATTATAAATATTTGCCAATTTTTGTCGTTGTTCTTGGGTGTGTACCGACTTTAGAAATACATTTTAATACAATTACTTACTTAGTACGTCCCATTCTTAAATAGAAAAGGGTTGCATGGAACATTACTGTAAAGTTTTGTCATTGTAGTGCAAGTTCTATGCCAATTTACAAAAATGGTAGCCAGTATTCAGAATCTATAGACGCAATTTTGTAACAATAATAACCGTATTAAAACAATTTTTTCGATATCTGTCATACAAGCCAAGTTATAGCCGGTTAAGCGAAAACACCATGTTTTATGCATAAATTGGATTTGCATAATTAAATCTAATGGAAAAACGAAAATTGAAACGCCCTCTTATTTAAACATAGGTTCCGCAGACTGCGAAACGGGTTTTTTTAATAGATTGATTACTGTTTGTTCCGGAGTTTTATTAATTCGGCATTAAATGAAAATCAAAACCAATGTTTGGGTGGCTTTTTATATTGATTTTAAATTATTTATGACTGTTTCAAACAATACTCTGATGATGTTAGTTTTAGATTCTGCTGGTTACGAAAGGTAAATAACATTGAAAAAAATGTATTATTTACTTTCTCATAACACAATGTTAGTTTTGTTTAGACCTTGTTTATATGTCGCAAAGAAAAGGATGATAAGATAAACTTTGAACGCATATCAGACATTTGCCAGGAAAATCAATATATTTTTTTACCAAATTCCTTGTAACCGTCATGAGTGCAATTGTTTCCGAGAAAATTATTTGGTAAATAACTTTTTTCGTGATTTCGAGTCTGTAAATTTACTCTTGAAGTTGTGCCGTGTCAACCTACCATATAATTCTACAGAAAAGACGAAAATAAGCCTTTTTTTTATCTGATTTCTAAATGATTATCTATAAATGAAGTGTTCAATAAGTACTTAAGATCCATTCAAATCGAATGTATATAAAAAAACTGCATTGGCATTACGAGTATATAAACACAATCAATCGCGCTTTGAATTTCGTCAAAAGCTGCTAAATGACAACTCAAAACTGTGACGAAATTGGCCTTGTAATAGAATGTATTACTCAAGTTATTAGTGAGTACGCCGAACTTTGAAAAAATGACAATTAAAAATGTGGTGGGCGATCAAGAAAACCGTAGTTCGACTTGATGATACCTACGTAAAGAAAAACCTACAGCTGGGTAATAGCAGTCTTAATTCCACCCAATTAAAGCAAATTGTGATTCGGAACTGCTCCTGCAAACTGTGAATTTTGACTGCGAGAAGAGGACGTAGCTTTAAAATTAAAAGCTGTAGACAATGGAAGAAGCCACCGCTTTTCAAAAACAAAAACTCCACCATTTGCTATGGGCCAAGGAATGTGGGTACTGGACACAGAGAGTAGTTACAGTAGCTGATATTTAGTGATGAATTAATTTTTTGACATCAATAAAGATGCAATGTAGTGGTAATGGTAACTTAGTTGGCAGAGCGCTCGCTTTGTGAACAAAACATGGAATGTAACTTAGGTGTCGCGGCACCACGGCGGCTTATAAGAATATTTTGCGTCTAAATGTCAAAAACCTTCTCTTAAATTTCTGTCGTTCGGATTCAATGTTGCTGTAGAGATCTTCCACTTGTTTACCCTAGCGCTGAGGAGAAGCACGTGACAGAGAAAAGGCCACTACGTAGCATTGGAACAAAAAGGTTTTTAACATAACAATAATTATGCTGTTAATACCTGTACCACAAGCATTCCAGTGGAAGAATTTTCACCCAAATGCGTGCTTCCGACAATTAAGCATCCAGTCGCTGTTATGGTATAAGATTGCATGTCTGTTCAAGGAGTTGCTCGGCTACGTGTCGTCTCTAGAATAATTAAGGCAACAAAATTAATCAAATCTCTGAGTCATGCTCCGAAGGAGGAACTAGGAAAACGGGTATATTACATGTCAAAAAGTTGTAAATTCGTTATGAATACCAAGGGCTGGGCTATCAAATATTAAAATTAATTAAAATTTAAATAGTATATTAGGGCAGTCTTGTACTTTTTACAAAATCTAGAACAGAAAATTGTTTTATTGCTTTTCAAAATATTCGCATTTAAGATTTATACACTTTTGCATGCGTTCAAGCCAATTCTCGAAACATTTTTTCCAGTCTGAAGTTGGTATCTCAAAAACGTGGTTTTTGAAGGCTTCAACAGCTTCTTGAGGTGATGAAAATCACTGTCCACGCATTTTTGTTTGAATTTCGGAAACAAAGAAGTTGTAGGGCGATGAGACATTAATTCGATGTTTTTCTCATTCAAATAATCAATTGTTTGACGTGCTGTGTGAGAGCTGGCATTGTCATGATGTAGAATGATGCGACGTTATCGGTTGGTTTTCCTGATTTCGCCAATAGCTTCTGGCAAGCAAATTGTTGTATACCATTTAGCGTTAACTGTTCTTCGATCCTCTAAAGTCTAAAGGAATGGTTGTGACGTGTCCAACACAACCGAAGAAACAAGCGATCATTTTCTTGGAACTGTTTCGTGAACGAACAACTTTTGAGGGATTCAGTTCATCTTGGAACACCCAAACAGTGGATTGTTGCTTAGTTTCCGGTTCATACGAATATATCCAAGTATCGTCACCTGCTACGATGTTGTATACGGATTTTGTAGTTCCTCGGTAGAATTTTTTGAGCATTTCCTCACACCAATTAACACGAGCCTTTTTTGAACTTCTGTCAAATTACGCGAAATCCATGGGGAACCCATTTTTTTCACAGCTAAATTTTCATGCAAAATCAAATGTGCTGCAGTCTTCGATATGCCTAAGGATGCGTAAGTGACATGTCGATCTTCTTCAATCATGTTGCGCACAGCATCGACGTTTTTTGGAATAATAACCGATTTTGGTCGATCTTCACGAAATCACTAACGGATGCACGACCACGACGAAATTCTGCAAACCAATTGAAAACAATCTTTTCTGATTGTGCATTATTACGAAATGGTGAACGAAGCGATTCGATGTTTTCGGTTGTTTTTCCTGATTTCGTCGATGACTTCTGGCAAACAAATTGTTGTATACCATTCAGCGTTAACTGTTCTTCGATACTCTAAAGGAATGGTTGCGACATGTCCAGTACAACCAAAGAAACAAGCGATCATCGTTTGAATTTTCGTGAACGAACAACTTTTGTGGGATTTAGTTCATCTTGGAACACCCAAAGGGTGGATTGTTGCTTAGTTTCTGTTTCATACAAATATATCGAAGTTTCGTCACCTGTTTTTTTGGAATGACAACCGATTTGGGTCGACCTTCACGAAATTCATCACTGTCGGACGCACGACCACGACGAAATTCTGCAAACCAATTGTAAACAGTCTTTTCTGGTGGTGCTTCATTGCCAACAGTTGAACTAAGCGATTCTATGCCTTGTTGTTGAGTTAGGCCTTTACTAAAATCCTAAAGTCATTCAACGAAAATCTTCACGTGAAATTCCATTTTTTTTACAAAATTGCTTTTTTAAAACGCTCATTGTAAACAAACTACTCGGTCAATTTCTAAGCTGCCACTGTTGTCGCAATAACAAATGTCAAATTTCACGAAAATAGTAATGACACATCTCAATCGCGCCACATAGTGGTTGTTTGTAAAAAACTTAAAAGGCTGCCCTCGTATTGTATAATGTTTTTTTTTTTTATTTACATGGCATTTCTGCATTTCTTTCGAACCAAAATCTCTACTGTATTTTATAGTGATTATGTACCTGTTTGATATAGACAGGCAATGCTTGAAGAACATTTGGCAGAAGTCCATTTCAATTTCAAATTTCTTTATTTGTTAAAGTCACTTTTTTAGATCTCCGTAAGTACATAAATAGGTAACCTTGTACTGATCATTGATATTATTGTTGTGTCCTTAATATTTTTGCTTTGCCGTTTTATAAACACTTAGCCCGGTTTTCAACAGTCTTCTAAGTTCATTCCGGTTTCTGCATTTTTTTGTAGGTAGGCCCCATTTCTCCGTGGGTATTTTCCTTCCGACCTTTTCTTGGTCGACCCCGTTGGCGCCTTTCGTTTGGTTACCATTATGTCTACAGTTCATTGTATTAACCCGCCTAAATTACATAAGTTAGTTTTCCGCTATTTCTTCTCCGCTGACGTATTCTGCTTAAACAATTTCTTCCAATCATTTGTTTCTAACCCTGTTAGGTGTCGTACCGGTTTGTATGAAACCATACGTTGTACTATAACTATTACTATACCACGGAAATTTCCTACGCTTCACCCTTAACCTAGAACGAATGGTTGCCAATAAACTAATATTTCTGTAATCACCATTAATACACTTGTCTATTATTTCCACTTTGCAATCAGTTACAATAAAATGTTACTCTTGCAAATACAATCAATACTTTCTAGTGTTAATCACTTCATAAAAAAAAAGTCATCACCGTGCAACTATTCTTTTTGAGAATATGCAGCAATCTCTAGGGGACAAATTTAGCGAATAACAAGGCTGACGTAAAATTCCGAACCGAGTATTATGGATGGCAGCCGTTGCAGCAAGAAACATCTTGGGTATTATTAAAATGAACTAATACCACGCGCTATTTTTCTTGTCTTATGACAGCATTTCCAAGGTTTCAAGTAAATTTGTTTAATAGAAGAAAATAATGAACTTACGAGGAGACGATAGAAATTTGACTTAGTGCGGCGGTGTCGAACGAGAATGCTTTGCTTCTTAGTTTCTTAATCATAATGGTGTACCAGAACTTATCCCGCAGAAGTAGTATGTGAAATTTTTAAGGATCCGTTTTCTAGATCTACAATGACAGCTCAATCTGTCACATCTCTTGTTCGCTTTTGTTCAAGCGTGAGAATTCTAGTAACCCATCTTAGGGATAACTGTTTTATATGGGATTTGTTGATAAGCCCTTTTTGTGCCCTATCTGCTTGATTGCTCTTCTATATCTCGGGACTAAATGATGGATTTTCTTAACATTTCCGATTGTTACGAAAGGTTTCGAACATTCTCTGCCACATTTAAATTCACAGCAACATCTGTTAACTTATTATCATGTGAACGGGAAGATTCACCCACCGTATTATTCATGCCTTTATGAATTTCCTTCGGGGTCGACCTTTTTTCGTAAATATCTACTTTAGTAAAATGCTGTGTCCAATAATATTCCATTTAGAGAAACTACTACTGATATAAAAATAAACTTGGGTTCGTGTTGTGGCCTTTTTCTTGCTATTTGTTATATTGGCTGTACCTATTTTTGTTGCGATTTGATAATTTTCTTATTAACAAATAACTTTTCCAGTTAAATACAATTTTAGTTAACATTTGTTACACCGTGTTTCTCCCTTTTGCATTATTTTACGCAATTTGTACTGGGCCGTTGGGCAATTTGCAAGTATTTAAGTCTTTATGGTCATCTATTAGTATTCCCATTCCGCCATATTTTCCTCTTATTGTTAAATTTCTATTACTGAATAGATGTAGGTTGGCTCAATCCTTTTGTTATTAAGAATGCGGGTGTCACTTCCGTTCCTACCTTAACCCCTATCTTATTTATTATACAGGTTTTTGACAGCACTGACTAATAGTTTGCTAATGTTACTGCTATTTAGTTCTTCCTGCGATTTTTATGCGGCTACTTTATCGTCTTTTATCTAAAAATGTAAGACGTAACTTTCTTCCCATCTGAATTTTCGTCCCAACCCAAGATAAAAATGTAAAGACGGAGGTGCAATCCGAGTTAGAATACAGGGTGTTCCATTAAAAGACAGGCAGAGGAAACGAACTTTTTCACGCAAAAGTAAAACTAAGAGCTCCCACTAAAGAAGGCAGCCAAAATTTTAACTATGTCGCATGGGGTTCCCTTTAGGGGGTCTAAAGGCTTCACTCACACTCCGGAAAACATTAATTTAGTGGTTAATATGTGATGGCTTAGTTTGAATATTAATCCCTAACAGAAGGTTTTAGTTTAAAGTTTGAGTAAAAATAGTAATTTTTTGAGCAACAAGTTAAAATACTAAAATATTATAATTTTTACTGGTCGTTTCTAAGACGACCGATCGTTATACACGGAAATTACAATACAGTAAACAGTGCAAATCCAAATATTTACTTGTTAAACGCTTGTTATATCCTAGATCCTGTTGTATGAAGCTCGTTTTAAGGATGTTGAAGTGTATACAATTCGTCGTTAGAAGAATTTATTTTAAAAATGTTCCAAAATTGTAATAAATTAAAGAATTATATAAAATGCAATGACAAAACCTTTTGTGGCGGGATACGAAACACATAAATACCCACATAAATGGAAACAACCAATGCAGAAAAATTTTGAAAACCTAGCTCATAAATTTAAAGATTATCTAAAATACAGTGGCAACTCTGGTTTGTCTTAAAGCTCATAAATACTGACGCTAATTGAATCATTTAACAAAAAAAAAAGTGCAGAACCTTACCCCTTTTTATGAATAATAAACAGCAATGGATATTTCTAAATAAAGTTTGTTTATTGGTAAATACTTCCCAAATCACGCAAACTAGAAACTTTAAAACTATTTACAGTTTTGTTAGGGCGAGCAATCGCTGTAACCGAGAAATACGATACAGTAAACAATGTAATTCCAAATATACTTCTTAAACCATCATTACATCCGAGACATCATACTTGAGCTCGTTTTAATCGAGTTGATTATACCTCGTTACTAAAAGAATTTGCAAGTTTGTTTAGTGGTAAATACTTCCCAAATCACAAACAGAAAATGTTAAAAAGATATTTGGAATTTTTCTGCGACGAACGATCGCTGTAACCGGGAAATACTATACAGTAAACAATGCATTCCCAAAATTTACTTCTTAAGCCCTCGTTATATCCGAGATAATAATAAAATACTATAGTAAACTCTATCCTAGTTTGTCATGAAGTACATAAATAGTGACAAAGTGAAACATTCAAGCCAAAAAATTCACAAGTTTGCTTAGTTAGTTACTTCCCAAATCACAAACAGAAAATGTTAAAAAAAATATTTGGAATTTTTCTGCGACGAACGATCCCTTTAACCGGGAATTATTATACAGTAAACAATGAAATCCCAAATATTTACTTTTGAAACTCTCGTTGTATCCGAGATATCGTACTTGAACTCGTTTTAGGCGAGTTGGAGTGTATGTACATCGTCACTGGAAGAATTTAGTTTGAAATGTATCGTAAAGGTAATAAATCTAAGGATTATATAAAATACAGTAGTAAACTCTACTCTAGTTTGCCATGAAGCGCATAAATAGTGACAGTTGAAACATTCAAGCAAAAAATCCACAAATTTGCTTAGCGGTAACTACTTCACAAATCGCACAAACGGAAAATGTTAAAAATATTTAAAATTTTGCAGGGACGAACGATCCCTGTAACCGGGAAATACAATACAGTAAGTAACGAAATTCCAACATTTACGTTTTAACCCTCGTTATATCGGAGGTATCGTACTTGAACTCGTCTTAGGCGAGTTGGAGGGTATATAGATTGTCACTGGAAGAATTTAGTTTGAAATGCATCGTAAAGGTCATAAATCTAAGGATTATCTAAAATACAATAGCAAATTCTATTCGAGTTTGTCATGAAGCACATAAATACTGAAAAATTGAAACAGTTAAGCCAAAAGAATCCACAAGTTTGCTTAGTGGTAAATTCTTCCAAAATCTCATAAACAGAAAATGTTAAAAATATTTAAAATTTTGCTGCGACGCACGATCGCTTTAACCGGAAAATACAATACAGTAAACAAGGAAATACCAAAAATGTACTTCTTAAACCCTCGTTATATCCGAGATATCGTACTTGAACTCATCTTAGGTGAGTTGGAGTATATATACTTCGTCACTAGAAGAATTTTAGTTTGAAGTACATTGTAAAGGTCGTAAATCTAAGGATCATCTAAAACACAATGGTAAACTCTATTCTAGTTTGTCATAAAGCACATAAATACTGACAAATTGAAACATTTAAGCCAAAACAATCCACAAATTTCCTTAGAGGTAAATACTTTCCAAATCAAATAAACAAAATGTTAAAAATATTTAAAATTTTGCTACGACGAACGATCGCTTTAACCGGGAAATACAATACAGTAAACAATTAAATCCCAAAAATGCACTTCTTATACCCTCGTTATATCCGAGATATCGTACTCTAACTCGTTTTAGGCGAGTTGGAGTATATATACATCGTCACTGGAATTTCGTTTGAAATGCATCGTAAAGGTCATAAATCTAAGGATTATCTAAAATACAATAGTAAACTCTATTCTAGTTTATCATAAACTACATAAATACTGACAAATTGAAATATGCAAGCCAAAAAAATCCACAAGTTTGCTTAGTGGTAAATTCTTCCCAAATCTCATAAACAGAAAATGTTAAAAATATTTAAAATTTTGCTGCGACGAACGATCGCTTTAACCGGGAAATACAATACAGTAAACAAGGAAATACCAAAAATGTACTTCTTAAACCCTCGTTATATCCGAGATATCGTACTTGAACTCATCTTAGGTGAGTTGGAGTATATATACTTCGTCACTAGAAGAATTTTAGTTTGAAGTACATCGTAAAGGTCGTAAATCTAAGGATTATCTAAAATACAATAGCAAACTCTATTTTAGTTTGTCATGAAGCAGATAAATACCGGCGTAAATTGAAACATTGCAGCCCACAAAATTCCAGTAGTTTGCTTAGTAGTAAATACTTCTCAAATCAGAATGTTAAATGTATTTAATATTTTCTGGGACGAACGATCGCTGTAACCGGGAAATACAATACAGTAAACAATTAAATCCCAAAAATGTACTTCTGAGACCCTCGTTATATCCGAGATACCGTACTTGAACTCGTCTTAGGCGAGTTAGAGTGTATATACATCGTCACTGGAAGAATTTAGTTTGAAATGCACCGTAAAAGTCAGAAATCTAAGGATTATCTAAAATACAATAGTAAATTCTCCTCTAGTTTGTTATGACGCATATAAATATTGACAAATTGAAACATTCAAGCCGAAAAATCCACAAGTTTGCTTAATGGTAAATACTTCCCAATTCACAAACGAAAAATGTTAAAAATATTTAAAATTTTGCTGGGACGAACGATCGCTGTAACCGAGAAATACAATACAGTAATCAAAGAAATCCCAAACATGTACTTCTAAACCCTCTTTATATCCGAGATATCATACTTGAACTCGTCTTAGGCGAGTTGGAGTGTGTATACATCGTCACTGGAAGAATTTAGTTTGAAATGCATCGTAAAGGTCATAAATCTAAAGATTATCCAAAACACAATAGTAAACTCCATTATAGTCTGTCATGAAGCACATAAATACTGACATTCAAGCCAAAAAACTCCATAAGTTTGCTTAGTGGTAAATACTTCCCAAATCACACAAACAGAAAATGTTAAAAATATTTAAAATTTCGCTGAGACGAACGATCTTCGTAACCAGGACATACGATACAGTAAACAATGCAATCCCTTGTTATATCCGAGATATCGTACTTGAGCTCGTTTTAGGCGAGTTGGAGTATATAATACTTCGTCACTAGAAGAATTTTAGTTTGAAGTACAACGTAAAGGTCGTAAATCTAAGAACTATCTAAAACACAATGGTAAAGTTGATTCTACGTTGCCATGAAGCACATAAATATCGCCGCAATTTAAAACATTCAAGCCAAAAAATTTGCTTAGTGATAAAAATACTTCCCAAATCACACAAATGAGACATTAAAACAATTTACAATTTTATGAGGACGTGCAATCGCTGTAACCGGGAAATACAATACATATGCATATCCACGCATTAATTTGTAAACGCTTATTTTAAGCGGATCTCGTTGTGTTCAGCTCGTCTTAAGTGAGTTGTAGTTATGTACATATATATGAGTATTATTTTATAGAAAGAAATGCATTTTAAGTTTTCCACACTATGTATAATGTATACAGATTAGTGTGAAAAATACGGGAAATCTAGCTGAAGTAATTAGCGAAGTATTGTGTAATTTTTGTTTATGCTTTGTTCTCTACACTACAGTGAATCTGTGCAGCCTATTTTATGATCAAGCTAGAAACTTCATATGTTTAATGTTTCAAACGAAAAGTCTAAATTACAGTGTTTCTCTGGCGGAAGTAAACGGGAAACCGCCCTCTACACCGCACCCTTATATTTTTCATTAAAGCCATTGCGTATATATAATATAGTAATTCTACATGTAAATACAAGCACTAACAAAGAGCAGTACCGTATTTTCTGAGCCACTCATTATCCATCCTATCCGAAAGTTTAATTTGTCAAGTTCTACGTATTCTCTGTACAATAAGTGGTATTGGCAGATAAGCAACATATTTACATATTTTTAGGTGTGCAATAAATTAGATAACTGTTGTAGGATTAGACATAGTCATCAGTGCATGCTCGTATGAATATAGTCGGGATTTTTGCGAAGGGTGCGGGTGGTAGATCGATTTTAACCGAGCCACGCCCTTAGCCGGGATCGCTCTACCCTCTACGCTTTTGTACAGGCAGCACCCTTGCAACCTTGTTTACTTCCTGTTCCTACAACGCGTATACCAGGCATAATTTCATAAATATATCTGGTCCCTTGCAGTAAATTTCGGGAGGCATCACAATTAGACCTTTCATGAATCTGTGTACGACATTAGTTATCTGCTTCCTGGAACGGTTTTTCACGTTGTGTAGCTTGGAAATAAGGCAATTTCATTGCCAGGATTTCCAGGAGTCGCGACGACGGATCACCGTATCTGATTTATTTTGTTCTTTTCACGATAGCGTTGTCAACTTCAAATGGTGAATTAATTTCTCCCTGAAATTTAGAATGCTTTGTATGCAACATTAATGAAAATACGACAATTTTAAAAATAATTCCCCTTTCAATGTAAATTACCGTAAAACATAATAACATGCATGTGCTCATCTACAATACCTACATTTTAGATAATTAAAATTTTGATGTTCAGTTAAAGTTGCTTGTGTGTAAATGAACTTTCACAGAATTCAAGGTCATAAGGGTCAATGACCTGGAAGATATTGATTTTTCACATGAGCTTTGATTTTTTGCGATAAATTTGCTTGTAAACAGTAGGTGTAACTTGCACAATAATTCTCAAAATGTGTCAATCATTACCAACGTAATTTTTTCTTCACCGCACATGCAACATTTATACAGGGTGTCTATTTAACCCGCAATTCTTTTATATCTATTCTATTATTCAAAATATTGAAATATGCTGGGACGAACGATCATCGTAACCAGGACATATGACATAAACAATGCAATTCCGAAAATTTACTTTTTAAACCTTTGTTATTTCTGAGATATCGTACTTGAGCTCGTCTTAGGCGAGTTGGAGTATATATATAATTTGTCACTGGAAGAATTTTAGTTGAAAATGCATCGTAAAGGTCACGAATCGAAGCATTTTCTAACATACAGTGGTAAAGTCTATTCTAGGTTTCCATGAAACAGATAAATACCGGCGCAAATCGAAACATTGCAGCCAACAAAATTCCAGTAGTTTGCTTAGTAGATATACAGGGTGACTATTTAGCGCACAATTCTTTTATATCTCTTCTATTATTCAAAATATTGAATATATGCTGGGACGAACGATCATCGTAACCAGGACATATGACATAAACAATGCAATTCCGAAAATTTACTTTTTAAACCCTTGTTATAACTGAGATATCGTACTTGAGCTCGTCTTAGGCGAGTTGGAGTATATATACTTTATCACTGGAAGAATTTTAGTAGAAAGTGTATCGTAAAGGTCTCAAATCGAAGCTTTTTCTAAAATACAGCGGTAAACTCTATTCTAGGTTTCCACGAAACAGATAAATACCGGCGCAAATTGAAACATTGCTGCCAATAAAATTCCAGTAGTTTGCTTAGTAGATATACAGGGTGTCTATTTAGCGCGCAATTCTTTTATATCTCTTCTATTATTGAAAATATTGAAATATGCTGGGACGAACGATCGTCGTAACCAGGACATATGACATAAACAATGCAATCCCGAAAATTGACTTTTTAAACCCTTGTTATATCAGAGATATCGTACTTGAGCTCGTATTAGGCGAGTTGGAGTATATATACTTTGTCAGTGGAAGAATTTTAGTTGAAAGTGCATCGTAAAGGTCTCAAATCGAAGCTTTTTCTAAAATACAGTGGTAAACTCTATTCTAGGTTTCCATGAAACAGATAAATACCGGCGCAAATTGAAACATTGCAGCCAACAAAATTCCAGTAGTTTGCTTAGTAGATATACAGGGTGACTATTTAGCCCACAATTCTTTTATATCTCTTCTATTATTCAAAATATTGAAATATGCTGGGACGAACGATCATCGTAACCAGGACATATGACATAAACAATGCAATTCCGAAAATTTACTTTTTAAACCTTTGTTATTTCTGAGATATCGTACTTGAGCTCGTCTTAGGCGAGTTGGAGTATATATATAATTTGTCACTGGAAGAATTTTAGTTGAAAATGCATCGTAAAGGTCACGAATCGAAGCATTTTCTAACATACAGTGGTAAAGTCTATTCTAGGTTTCCATGAAACAGATAAATACCGGCGCAAATCGAAACATTGCAGCCAACAAAATTCCAGTAGTTTGCTTAGTAGATATACAGGGTGACTATTTAGCGCACAATTCTTTTATATCTCTTCTATTATTCAAAATATTGAATATATGCTGGGACGAACGATCATCGTAACCAGGACATATGACATAAACAATGCAATTCCGAAAATTTACTTTTTAAACCCTTGTTATAACTGAGATATCGTACTTGAGCTCGTCTTAGGCGAGTTGGAGTATATATACTTTATCACTGGAAGAATTTTAGTAGAAAGTGTATCGTAAAGGTCACAAATCGAAGCATTTTCTAAAATACAGTGGTAAACTCTATTCTAGGTTTCCATGAAACAGATAAATACCGGCGCAAATTGAAACATTGCAGCCAAC
>JABXWE010102292.1:0-25318 GCA_014611495.1 Limonius californicus
CATCGACTCAATCAGGAGTTAACAATTTTCAAGATCTATAAATTCCACTTAGCTTTATCAATTTTTCACCTGTATTCGGATTTATTAACAAAGTTCCAAAATTTCGAAATGGTGCAGATTATGATGATAGAATTCAATTTATGATCCATCGACTCAATCAGGAGTTAACAATTTTCAAGATCTATAAATTCCACTTAGCTTTATCAATTTTTCACCTGTATTCGGATTTATTAACAAAGTTCCAAAATTTCGAAATGGTGCAGATTATGATGATAGAATCCAATTTATGATCCATCGACTCAATCAGAAGTTAACAATTTTCAAGATCTATAAATTCCACTTAGCTTTATCAATTTTTCACCTGTATTCGGATTTATTAACGAAGTTCCAAAATTTCGAAATGGTGCAGATTATGATGATAGAATCCAATTTATGATCCATCGACGCAATCAGGAGTTAACAATTTTCAAGATCTATAAATTCCACTTAGCTTTATCAATTTTTCACCTGTATTCGGATTTATTAACAAAGTTCCAAAATTTCGAAATGGTGCAGATTATGATCATAGAATCCAATTTATGATCCATTGACTCAATCAGGAGTTAACAATTTTCAAGATCTATAAATTCCACTTAGCTTTATCAATTTTTCACCTGTATTCGGATTTATTAACAAAGTTCCAAACTTTCGAAATGGTGAAGATTATGATGATATAATCCGATTTACGATTCATCGACTCAATCAGGAGTTAACAATTTTCAAGATCTATAAATTCCACTTAGCTTTATCAATTTTTCACCTGTATTCGGATTTATTAACAAAGTTCCAAAATTTCGAAATGGTGCAGATTATGATGATAGAATTCAATTTATGATCCATCGACTCAATCAGGAGTTAACAATTTTCAAGATCTATAAATTCCACTTAGCTTTATCAATTTTTCACCTGTATTCGGATTTATTAACAAAGTTCCAAAATTTCGAAATGGTGCAGATTATGATGATAGAATCCAATTTATGATCCATCGACTCAATCAGAAGTTAACAATTTTCAAGATCTATAAATTCCACTTAGCTTTATCAATTTTTCACCTGTATTCGGATTTATTAACGAAGTTCCAAAATTTCGAAATGGTGCAGATTATGATGATAGAATCCAATTTATGATCCATCGACGCAATCAGGAGTTAACAATTTTCAAGATCTATAAATTCCACTTAGCTTTATCAATTTTTCACCTGTATTCGGATTTATTAACAAAGTTCCAAACTTTCGAAATGGTGCAGATTGTTGTTCTACTGACTGTTATCGGGTTGATTAATCAGATTGAAGATTTATCAATCCATTCTGTAAGTAAGAATTTTGCAGTTATGAATTTCAGAATCTACTATATTCGGTGTTATTAACGAAAGGCCAAAATTTCGAAATGGTAGAATTATATATTTTTGACGTGTACCAACTATATTGAGTTTTATTAATCAGATTTAAGATCCATTGATCCATTCTGTAAGCAATTCGTCAAATACTTATGAATTTATGACGTGTATATTCGGTTGTCTTAACAAAAGTCGATACTTAAGAAATACTAAAGATTATGAAGCAGTATCACATTTAAGGCCCATCCATTGACTCTGATCTGAGAATTGTCAAGATCCATGAATTCACTTTAGAGACGTATTTTTGACGTGTACCGATTATTTTCGGTTTTATTGTCGAAAGGTGAAACTGTCGAAATGGTGCAGGTGAGAATCTATAAATCTGTTTAATTTGAAGTTAACAAATTTCAAGAGCGATGAGACCATTATGAATATTTGAGTTACCTCTAGTATTCTTTAATAGAGCTCTTAAAGTCCACACTTACACTCAGTCTTTTGTAAACCTACAACACAAGGGCATATCCAGGGGGGGAGGGGCGCAAATTTAAAATCATAAATTTCTGAAAAATTGATTAATAGGTTGCTTGTTGGTAAACATTTGGAAATAAACTAATTACGAAATAGAGACCCTCGCGCCACCTGTTAAAAGTCATAAGAACTGCAACCTGTACGTGTATTACACACATACAGGTTGTAGTTATTATGACTTCTTACAGATGCATGTATAGTTAGTTCGTGGCAACAAGAAGCTTTCTACAATTATCTCGTTTCATTTCATTACGCATCAACAAGGAGAATATTTCAGGAGCTATTTACCTCGTACATATATAAAAAGCATTTGACTGTTGATATAACCGCCACTCGCGTTGCTGGCCGGCAAATGCATAGAAGCAATCTGCCAGCCGGAAATCCATCCGAATTTTGGAGAAGGTCTCTAATAATTCCTAACTTGGATTCCATCATATCATCTTTAGAAGTCTGATTTTCTGTAGACAAATCGCATGCATTTTCATTGACACATTTCCATCCGAGTAACAAGAGAGACGTTTCATTGGAGGAATGGAATGAAAATTTCTTCATCTTGTGCAACTTTTTAGAATTTGGAAACCATCGAAGGAGAAAGGGAATTGTGGTTCAAAATGTGGAATGACGTAAAAGAAGCACCAGATATCATCGAGGTTTTGAAAAAGAGCAAATTATTTTTTCCAACCATTAGAAAGTTGCTACTGATTGTGCTTTTATAGCCCTGCGCAACAAGCACTACAGAGCGTTCATTTAGCTCCCTTCACCGAATTAAAACATGGCTTCATGGCTTAGAAGCACTATTGGTAAAAATAGGTTAAATGGGTTAGCCATGGTAAGCATTCATCGTCAATGAGTTTTCTCAAACAAGGAACTATTAGTGGAAGTTGTAGTTAGAAAATTTGTAACTAATCCCCGCGAACTACAGTTCAAAAGTTAATTTGATTAATAAATAGTGTTTTTCTTTTGTAACTGTGTATTATTGCATGCCCCGCCCCCCATGGACCCCCTTCTGCCATGAAAGAAGTTGGATTCAGAAAGCTGCCCCCCTTCCGTTTTGAGCTGGGTACGCCCTTGCTACAACAATTCTACTTTAGCAAGGGAAATGAAAATATCTATTTACATTCGAATTTTCATATCTCAGTGTCCAAAAAAATATGATATATGGAATATATATTCCATATACAGAATTGCCTACATACTGAAACGTTTACGACGGTGTATTAGAAATTTCGCACTGTTCGCGATTATCAAATATAATGGCTTTTGAATAATAGAATACGGTTAATTCGTGATATAACTATTTTTTTCATGAAACGTATTGGATTTTATATCAATTTAACGGATTTAAGAAACGGTTTTTAATTTTTTAAAACTATCTTCCGTGAGGAATAGAGGCGAATAGTCGTAACTCCGCAACATATTCATCTAAACTCCTCTTATTATTAAAATTGTATCTAAGGGTTAAATAGTGTACTACGTATGTTGCCTCCTTTCCCCCCCCCCTCAATCACGTCATGTACAACTCTCAGCAAAGCAGGTAAATCTGTAAAGTGGAAATTATCACACAAAACTGGTTACCAAGTTTAAATAAAACACGGGAAGAACAATCGTTGTAAAACGGTGCAGCACCAGTGCAAAAGTGCACCCCCTCATAAAACAACAATGTTCAGTCTAGCGCTAGAGCATTGCCCCGAGCGATTTGGAGTCCCCTACATTGTTTACCGCCATATGTGAAAGTAGCTTATGAAAGTGAATGCACCCGCCTGCTTCTGCCCAGCATGTGTGCGAAGTGCCATAAGGGTTCGCTTTGAATAAGCATGTGCATGTGTAATGCACACTGGGTGTACAGTTAGCTTTCTGATCATGTACGAGAATATAACAGCTGCTTTGGTAATTTTAGGAAGTGTGTCGTGACAAAGATTATGGTGTAACACATGAGTTTGTATTGCCAAACTTATCACTGTTTCCACAACAAAATTGCAATTTTGTATAAGATTGTATAAGATACAGTATGTGATGTATACTATTCAGAACTGTATTTAGTCGTGTTCAACATGCAAAGGATAATGACACTGACAATCACTAATATGTGAAGACACATTTTGCAATGTTTAACAAAGTACTGAAATACAAAGTAATCTTGTCATCACAGTGTCTTCCTGACTTTCGGTCTTCTTCTTATTTGGGGATATATATTAAAATAAACGTATACAGCGTACCAATTTTCCTGAATTTTTAGGAAAAAATCATCGGCTATATGGGTTTCGTCATTGAAAAAGGGTGTTTTTTATTATTGTCAATTTATTATAACTTTTTAGTTTTGATACATGCCATCATCTACGTTATTTTCATATCACCGAGAACCACTAGTATAATATAAAGAAGAAAGAAATATTTTGCAATGTTTAACAAAATATGTACTGAAACACAAAGTAATCTTATCAACACAGCCCCCTGACTTAATTCTGTTCTGTTCTTAATAGCGGAGATACATTTCTAATAAGCTTATACAGTTGGAGAAAATTTCCTGTAACCATATCAACTGAATTTTGAAAAATATCACCGAATATATGGATTTCGGTATTGGATGAAAATCTTTTTTCATTACTGTCAACTTATTATACCTTTTTGGTTTTGGTTAGGTATCGTCTAATTTATTTTAATATTACAACCACTACTATGTGAAGAAGATAGAAACATTTTACAATGCGTAACAAAGTAATCTTCTTATTATAGCCTTCTGGCAGAATTCCATCTTGTTCTTATTTGCAGAGAGATACTTCCAATAAGCTATTACAATTAGAGATAATTTCATACAACCATATCAACTGAATTTTGAAGATCATCACAGAATATATGAATTTCGGTTTTGAAAAAGGGCCTTGTATCATTACTATCAATTTATTATACCTTTTTGGTTTTGGTTAGGCATTATCTACTTTATTTTAATATTACTTACAACCGCTACTATGTGAAGAAGATGGAAACATTTTGCAATGTGTAACTATGTGTACTTGCGGAGAGATAAGCTTATACAGTTGGACAAAATTTCCTCCAACCATATCAACTGAATTTTGAAAGACATCACCGAATATATGGATTTCGGTATTGGATGAAAGTCTTTTTTCATTACTGTCAACTTAGGTATTATACCTTTCTGGTTTTGGTTAGGTATCGTCTAGTTTATTTTAATATTACAACCACTACTATGTGAAGAAGATAGAAACATTTTGCAATGCGTAACAAAGTAATCTTCTTATTATAGCCTTCTGGCAGAATTCCATCTTGTTCTTATTTGCAGAGAGATACTTCCAATAAGCTATTACAATTAGAGATAATTTCATCCAACCATATCAACTGAATTTTGAAGATCATCACAGAATATATGGATTTCGGTTTTGAAAAAGGGTCTTGTATCATTACTATCAATTTATTATACCTTTTTGGTTTTGGTTAGGCATTATCTACTTTATTTTAATATTACTTACAACCGCTACTATGTAAAAAAGATGGAAACATTTTGCAATGTGTAACTATGTGTACTTGCGGAGAGATAAGCTTATACAGTTGGACAAAATTTCCTCCAACCATATCAACTGAATTTTGAAAGACATCACCGAATATATGGATTTCGGTATTGGATGAAAGTCTTTTTTCATTACTGTCAACTTAGGTATTATACCTTTCTGGTTTTGGTTAGGTATCGTCTAGTTTATATTAATATTACAACCACTACTATGTGAAGAAGATAGAAACATTTTGCAATGCGTAACAAAGTAATCTTCTTATTATAGCCTTCTGGCAGAATTCCATCTTGTTCTTATTTGCAGAGAGATACTTCCAATAAGCTATTACAATTAGAGATAATTTCATCCAACCATATTAACTGAATTTTGAAAATCATCGCAGAATATATGAATGTGAAGAAGATGGAAACATTTTGCAATGTGTAACTATGTGTATTTGCGGAGAGATAAGCTTATACAGTTGGAGAAAATTTCCTCTAACCATATCAACTGAATTTTAAAGATCATCACAGAATATATGGATTTCGGTTTTGAAAAAAGGGTCTTCTATCATTACTATCAATTTATTATCCTTTTTTGGTTTTGGTTAGACATAGTCTACTTTATTTTAATATTACTTACAACCACTACTATGTGAAGAAGATGGAAACATTTTGCAATGTGTAACGAAGTACTGAAGCACAACGTAATCTTATCATCACAGTCTCCTGGCTTAATTCCGTCCATTTCTTATTTGCCGAAATATACTTACAATAAGCTTATACAGTTGGAGAAAATTTCCTCTAACCATATCAACTAAATTTTGAAGAACATCACAGAATATATGGATTTCGGTTTTGAAAAAGGGTTTTGTATCATTACTATCAATTTATTAAACCTTTTTGATTTTGGTTAGGCATGTTCTACTTTATTTTAATACCACTACTATGTAAGAAGATGGAAACATTTTGCAATGAGAAACAAAGTACTAAAACACAACGTAATCTTGTCATCGCAGTTCCCTGTGTTCGTATTTCCCGAAATATATTTACAATAAGCAGAAAATGTCCTTCAACCATATCAACTGAATTTTTGAAAAGCATCACCGAATATATGGATTTCGGTTTTGAAAAAGGATCTATTCTCATGACTTTACTTTAATATTACTTACAACCACTACTATGTGATGAAGATGGAAACATTTTGCAACGTCAAAGTACTGAAACAGAACGTAATCTCGTCACCACAATCCCCTGGCTTAATTATGTCCTGCTGTTACGAGCGAAATATACTTGCAATAAGCTTATACTGTTGTAGAAAATTTTCTCCAACCATATCAACTGAATTTTGGAAAACATCACGGAATATATGGATTTCGGTTTTGGAAAAGAGTCTTTTTCATTATTGTCAAGTTATTATAACTTTTTGATTTTGGTTGAACATCGTCTCCTTTATATTAAAATCATCAACAACCACTAACATGTGAAGAAAATTGGCAATGTTTATGAAAGTACTGAATCACAAAGATAATCTTGTCATCACAGTCCCCTTACGATTCTGTCTGGTTCTTACTTGAGATATTACAATAGGTAAACTTAGAGTTAGAGAACATTTCTCCGAACTATATCAACCGAATTAAAAAAAATCATTGGATATATGGATTTCGTTAAAAGAAATAGTCTTTTTTCGTTGTTGTTAATTTAATATACCTTTTTGGGTTTGGATATTTGAATGTGAAGAAACGGGAAACGCTTGGCAATGATTAACAAAATACACAAAGTAATCTTGCCGCCATAGTCTCCTGACTTAACTTCGACCTATTCTTACTTAGGGAGATACATACACAATGAGTTTATACAGTTGGGTAAAGTGTTTTAAACTTGTAAGAAATGAGCATTGAAACAATCATTGGTAGGGCAATTTTATGTAAAACAAGTCTGTTTTCATTATTGTTAATTTCCTATAATTTTTTGTTTTTGATTAATAATATTGTCAATTTTTTTATACTGATCTACTTTCTGATATGTTGGTTATCTGAAATGACTGTAATGTGTTTTGTATGTTTGGTAGTAGTACAATCCGTTTAATCTGACTGCAAAACTGCCTGTAATTAAAATGCTGTTCGTTTCAAAAATTAAATCGTCCCTTGCTAGCATTTTGTAATCACTGGTTATAGTTTTGATGAATTTGCTTGCCTTTAGGCTCATTATAATTGTAAAGCCTTATTGAAACGTATCTATTGATTATGTGTTGCCTAGATAAGACAACCCTAGAAATCAGAAAATAAAATCCGTTGACCACAAAAATGGGGGAGGTTGAGGGTTTAGGTCCCCTCAATGCTGCTGTATCAAAGAATTTGATTTTATTGTCTGTTTCTGTTCCGTAGTCGTTACACAAAAAGTATTAATTTTGAGCTATTATGATTATTAATAATAAAATTTAAAAATGATTGATAGATATAATTTACCACTATTTTTCCTAATAATTGATTTTTGTGTTTAAGATTAATCAATAATAAAATAACGATAGCAGCTTTGACGTTTTTAGAAAAATCCAAAAAGTTTACGTATAAATTAGTAATAACATTTTAAAAGCAACAGTGAATGTTTTCCTAAGAAGCACCGTTTAGACCATTTAATAAAGTATAAGTTATATTATTTTGTATACATGAAAATATAATTTTCTGTAAAAATCGTTTTTACACGTTTATTTCGGAAATATTTTAGTTTCTAGGTTTTAAAACGGTTTTCAAAAAATGCTTTAAAAAACAAATATTAGTATTCCGACACATACAAAAATTATCATTCTGTTAAACCTGAAAATATATTTCTTGATTTAAAAAACATTGCGACCTGAAAAAGAATGTTTGTTAAATACAAAATAATTTTAGGCAATACCAAAATATAATTTTGATTAATGGAAGCAAATTAATTTCTGAAACGCTAAACGTCCACTCGTTTGCAAAAGATTGCGCTAGTTCGCACCTAGGCATAAAGTGTAATGGAAATGTTAGCTAACACACAGAATTACTAAAAACACGTAAATTTAGGAAAATTAAGTTGCAAGTAAGAGTGAACTTAGTTATCTGATTGTATTTATAAAAACTATAGCTTAATATTGTTTAACATGTTAAAGCACTTTCAGTCTCGCTTACCTTGTTCAAGCATCTTGAAAATTTGGATAGGGTTAGAGTCTAGTTTTTTTGTTTTGGTATATCAGATGCGGTGTATTCAGACAGTCTGATAGTATGTACTATGGTGCAAGGACCTTACAGAGGGTCCGAACACCAAATATATTAGAATTAAAAGAAAGAATTGGAGAGCACGATTTATTTGTGACTGTACAAGATTAGGTATTTTTCGTAACTATGTAAACAATAACAATCTAGGGGGGTCATGTCTCCCCTTCTTGCCGGTCAAGCAATCAATTTTTCGGGAGAGGTAAAATACTTGGGGGTAATTCTGGACTCCAAGCTTACCTGGAACCAGCACATTGAGAAAGTTATAAGGAAAGCGGAGATTACCCTTGCGGTAGTCAGACGCACTTATAACAAATCGTGGGGTTTAAGACCAAGCATGGTGCACTGGCTGTACACCAGAGTGGTCAGACCTACGATAACTTATGCAGCCTTGGTGTGGTGGCCCAAGGTTAAGCAGGAAACAGCAAAACTAAGAATAGGCAAGATTCAAAGGCTTGCCTGCCTAGGAATTACGGGGGCAATGAGAACTACGCCCACCGCTGCAATGGAAACTCTCTTTGACCTTCCCCCCCCCCTTCACCTGGTGATTAGGGGGGGAGGCTAGGCTGGGACTATATAGATTGCAGAGTATACACTTCAATCTTCGTGCAGATACTGAGCACACGAGGTTAATTGACAGCACTGGAGGTCCCATGCTTGACATGAGAACGGACCATATGCCGTCAAAACACCTAACAGACACACTCTTTGAGGTCACAATTCAGGATCGAACGGTCTGGATATCTCCTGGGCCGGACTTTCCTCCTGGAAGCCTAATCTGGTACACAGACGGCTCAGAAACCGAGACGGGAACTAGTGCAGGCATACACGGTGTAACGCCAAGGCAAAGTTACAGCTTCGCACTTGGCAGGTACACCTCCGTTTTTCAAACGGAACTATACGCGATTCTTCAATGTGCTCGGGAAAACAAAAGAAGGGCCTACGTAGGGAGGCGTATCTACATCCTATCGGACAGCCAGGCGGTCCTAAAAGCACTTTCAAGCTCCAAGGCCTCATCCAGACTGGTCTGGGAATGCTACGAAGTACTCAACGACCTGGCAGGACAGAACACCGTAAGGCTGCTGTGGGTGCCGGGCCACTGTGGGATCGTAGGAAACGAAAAAGCAGACGAACTCGCAAGGCAGGGTTCTGCAGGGCCGTTTTACGGGCCTGAACCTGCACTGGGAGTATCAAGATATGCAATCCGTAGCGTAATCAGCGACTGGATTTGCAACCAGCACGAAACCTACTGGCTAGCCAGACCAGGGTTAACCCATAGCAAGGCATTCATTAAAGGACCTTGCAGACATAAAGCAATAGAACTGCTTAAGCTAAACAGGACGCAGCTAAAAATCCTTACGGGCCTCCTAACAGGGCACATGACTGTCAAAGATCACCTGATTAGGATCAAGAAATTTGATGGTGAGCCCACATGCAGACTCTGCAGTGAGACACCAGAAACCGCAATGCAGCTGTAATGCGCTGGCTGGAAAAAGACAACGTATATTCGGGCAACCATACATGGAACCGGAGGACTTTGATACGCACCCCGTGAGTGGCCTGTACGTCTTGGTACAGGGAAGTAAGATCACGGACTGGGTGTGAGCAAATACCAGGGGGTACACAATAAGCCTTACTGGCTGAAGTGTCTCCGGAACAAGAGTAGACGGACCCAGGGAAAAAAAATAACAAAAACATATCCAACCCAAAACAAGCGACCTGCTAAATGTGGTGCGCGTGCACTACATTTACCCTCCCTCTCCCTCAAAAAAAAAAGAAAAAAGCGCATATTAAAGGGAAAACTTCCACAATCAGGTGTTCGAAACAAAATTTTGAATCACATTATAGAGGTAATCAAAAATTTGGAACAATTGTGGTAGTTAAAAAACACTCATGCGGAAAACATTTTTTTAAATAATCCTTGAAAATAACAAACTCGCATTGAATAATAAAAAAAACTTAAAGCTAATACAAGTGAGATAGAATAATACAAAAGATCCTTAAAGCTAAATGAAAGAAACTAAACTGGAACGGAAAAACGGAAACAAGACGCACAGGAACGAAACTGGATGGAAGTGTGCTAGGATCTGAAAAAAAAAGAAAAAAGAAAACAGATTGTGTATACAAAAATACAAGTGCAAACAAAATCTGTTAATGTGTACAAACATTAAATAACTAAGAAAAAGTTCGAAAAACTAAATAAAATACTTGTGTAAAGGAATGTAACCGTTCGAAAAGAAGTGGAAGATGGTCGAAATGTTCCATTTTGTTTTTACTGAGTACTAAAATATCATCAAGATAAAAAAAAATAAAATTTAGCTTTGTTAAAGCCCGTGAGATAAATCTTGACCAAAAACTTGGCGCGGTCCGTAATTCAAAGTTCAGCCTTAAGTATTGGAAAGCACCAAGAGGCGTGGTAATGGCCGTCTTGGGAACATCCTCTGGATGATTCAGAATTTGGAAGTAAACTTTCTTGAGGTCCAACTTGCTGAAAATCCGGGATCCAGCCAGCTTTGCAGTGAAGTCCTGCATGAATGGGATGGGTCCGGAACCGTAACAGCATTCAGTTTGCGGTAATCTCCGGTAACCCTCCAAGATCCATCTGGTTTTGCCACCATGTGAATGGGCGTCGCCCAAGGACTATCCGACTGCTGAATAGTTCCCTGGTCCAAAAGCTCTTGGAAGTGACCTTCAAGAAATTTAATTTGATTAGGATTAAGGCTACGAGGCATTGAAGCAACCGGAGGACCCGTTGTGATTATTCTGTAAAAGTGTCATGAAGTATTGGTTTGGTGATGTCAAAATTCTTAGTAATACTAGGAAATTGGTTGAGAAGAGGTTGAATGTGTGGATTTGTGCACGATGGAGCTTTTGTTTGAAAAACATTGGAACATAGATGATTACTTCGCATAAATATGCTCAGTTTCGTATGAAACGCACCACCCATTAAAAATAAAGCTACGTGTTTGAAAATTTGCTAAAATAATATTCTATTAGTGCGTATGAAATGATCACCATTTCCATTAAAAAAATCAAGTGGTTGTGGTGTTTGTCAACTATCTCTCATCAACTTGTTGCTTAGAAACCAAACAATATCTTCTTCTTCTTCTCGGTGCCTTCTCCTATCGGAGGTTGGCGACAACTATGTTGAAAGCCTCTCTGTCTTCTGCTATTCTAAATAGCCCGTGGTATTCATCCCGGTCCAATTCTTGATGTTCGGTAACCAGGATGTCCGTTTTCTTCCCACTCCACGCCTTCCTTCTATTTTTCCCTTCATGATGAATTGAAGCAGCCGATATTTATCATTTCCTAGAATATGCCCGAGGTAAGAAGTCTTTCTCTTTTTTACTATATTAAGTAATTCTCGTTGTTGTTGAATACGTTGCAACACCTCCACGTTTATCACTCTGTCAGTCCACGGGATTTTGAGGATTCTCCTGAAGGTCCACATTTCGAAGGCCTCCAGCTTTTTTATTGAACTAGCTTTTAGGGTTCACGTTTCTGCGCCATACAATAAAACTGAATAAACGTAGCATTTTACCATGCGGTATCTCAGCTTCAAACTAAGGTTTCTATCCGTAAAGAATCTTCTCATTTTGATAAATATCTCTCTTGCATATTCTATTCTGTTTTTGATTTCGGTCTCCGGATCTAACTCTTCTGTTATCCAATATCCAAGGTATTTGAACTTCTGCACTTGTTCAATTTGCTGGCCATCAATGCGAATATCTGTCATTATGTTGTTTTGATTGCTGAATACCATTATTTTAGTTTTTTGTTTATTAATTTTCATTCCTAATGCCTTTCCTTCGGCGTCTAATCTGTCTAGTAAATTCTGTAAATCCTCTGCACTCTCTGCTATAATTGCGGTATCGTCAGCATATCTCAGGTTATTAATAATTATTCCATTTATTCTTATGCCCTCGATAGCTTCTTCCAAGGCGTTCTGAAAGATAGTCTCTGAATAGAGATTAAATAATAGTGGCGATAGTACGCAACCCTGTCTTACTCCTCGTTCTATTTCTACGCTATTAGTGATTCCATTCTCAATTCTGACAGGCTGTTTGGTTCCAGTAAAGTTGTTTGATGACCATTATTTCATTTTTATCGAGTCATCTTTTTTGTAGTTGTTCTATTAGATCTGTGTGCATTACTCGGTCAAACTCCTTTTCATAATCAATGAAGCACACATATGCGTTTTTCCGTTGATCTTTACATTTCTGCATAAGTATTATGAAGCTATGCAGAGCCTCTCTTGTGCCAAATCCAGATCGAAAACCAAACTGTTGATCGCTTATGGCCTCTTCGCATTTCCTATATATTCTGCTATGTATGATTTTTAGAAATATTTTGAGGATGTGGCTCATTAAACTTATTAGACGAAAATCACTGCATCTTTTTGTATTTGACTATTTTGGTATAGGGATGAAAATAGATTTTAACCAGTCTTGTGGTATTTTCCTCGTTCCGTATATTTGGTTGAAAAGGTCGACCAGGAGTTTAATATTATCTTCGTCAATTCATTTTACGATTTCCATGTAAACTTCGTCTGGGCCGACTGCTTTCCCTAATTTAGCTTTCTTATATATCTTTCCCATTCCTTAGATATATTGTTTTCATCGGATATTAATTTATTTTCGTTATCAAGTAGGACACCGGATATCCTACTTTTAAAAATACCAGCAACCTCTTTCGCATTTTTGTGGATGTTGAAGTCGTCATGTGTAGTTTGAAGATTTTCTATTTCTACACATTTTTCTGTCATCCACCATTCTTTGGCTTCTATGACTTTTGTTTTAATTGTTTTATGTATTTGTTTATACATTTGTTGATCACGATTTCTATATTTTCTTCGTTCGTCCATTAGATTTATTCCTCCGTCATCCACCTCTTCTTTATCTTTTTGTTTTCATTGTTGAGGTTATCCACAGCCCCTTTCACCAGTACTACTTTAACCGTTCCCATATTGTATTAACGTCTTCCACCTTGTAATAATTATGTTCCTTTATTTTTTTTAGTTCTTGATTTATTGCTGTTGTTGTCTGCATGTACATTTCCGGTGTTTTCAGTTTCCAAGCGTCCAAACAATATCTAGTAAACATTAATTAGTTGATCCGAGATTTTGTTACATTTTGTGACAGAATTAATGTTTTAAAATGCCTCCAGTAAGACAGCAAGGAAATTTTAACCACATTTCCAATTTTGATAGAGGTCGAATTATCGGCATGAAAGAAGCTGGACTTTCTTTTCGTGAAATTGGTAGAAGGGTAAATCGGGACTACACTACAGTTGCACGAATATGGTCTGCTTGGTCAGAAGAAGGCACTCAGCGGCATCGTCCAGTTGGTAGACCTCCACGTAGCAGCAACGCTCGCGAAGATCGATTTCTTCGAAGCATGGTTACACGAGACCGCTTTCAAACAACAAGGTCTGTTGCTGTAGACTGGATGCGAGCTCTTCACCGCCGCGTGTCAATGGCAACAATTGACAGAAGAATCTCTTCTTTTGGACTGCGATCCTACCGTCTATTCCAACGGCTCCCTTTGACTGCACATCACAAGCTTGCTTGGTGTCAAGAGCTGCAGCATTGGAATCAGCAATGGAACGACATTGTCTTCAGTGACGAATTAAGATTTTGTTTGTGGGAAAATGACGGCCGTAAGAAGGTACGTCGATATCGAGGAGAAAGACGAAATCTAGAGTCTGTTGAAAGACGCCATACAGCTTCAACACCTGGAGTTATGGTTTGGGGTGCGATTTGTTTCGGTAGAAGATCACCTCTTGTGTTCGTTCCAGGGACTTTATATTCATAATGTCCTGGAACCATTCGCATGCAGACGTTGCCAAACCGTATCTTCCAACAAGATATCGCACGTCCACACACTGCAAACATTACCAGAACGTACCTCCAACAAGCATAATTGCAAATGTTGCCGTTGCCTAAACGATCACCGGACTTATTGCCGATTGAACATCTTTTGGACATGATGGGCCGGCGACTAAGATTATTGCCAAGAGTTCCTAACAACTTAGACGAGCTGGGACACCAACGAGATACCCCAGGAAATCATAGACCACTTGATAGAAAGCATGCCACGACGATATTAATTATTATTATTATTAATATTAGATATTAATTTTGTTTTCGTTGTTGTTATTCTTTTCCTATAATTGTTAATCTTTTTTTATGAAAACCTGATCATTTCATACGCAATAATGAAACATTATTTTAGCAAAGTTTCAAACCCGTAGCTTTATTTTTAATGGGTGGTGCGTTTCGCATGAAACGAAGTGTAATTAAATAATGGGAGTAATAGCAATTAGACAACTTGCTAATCTGCAATATTTCGAAATCAATTCATATATTAACTAGCGTTTCCGGTACACGTGAAATTCAGTGAGTATCAGCGCCACCCTGTTTACGAAAATAATTTTTCTTTGCCCATATTAATCTTTTTTGTCGCCAATATATGGACTAGCTTTTTGTTTATTGCCCCTCAACACTTCGACCTACATAGATCTTTTGTGAAAAATAAGTATATGGACTAGCCTTAAAAAACTATTCGTTTTTTAACGTAGAAAGCAGAATAGAAGCTGTTTGTTCACAAGAATAATTGTTCTATGGCTATAAAAATAATTTAGCAGTGCATAAAATATTCATTTTATATTCAGTTAAATATTTTTCCAGTTCACAATAAAACTTGCGAAAAAATATTTTCATTTAACAAAACTGGTTTCTAAAATAAAAACATTTTGTGGAACAAAATGTTTTTTTCTGCAGATAGAAAAGTTACAAAATAAAAAAGTTTTGGTAATGTATTTAATAAATATAGTTTTTATGGAAAAAATTGTTTATAATACAATTTTCTCGTGATTCTCCTATTTTTGTTCCGCCCCCAAGAATTTTTGAAATATCTGTTATTCCTACTGTGATACCTCACTGCTTACTATTTGGGTTATTTAACCCCAAACGGTATTGGGAGTATACGGGAATTGTAAAGTTGTAGCATATTATGTAAATGAACTTTCCAACGAATTTTTTATATTTTCTCAAAATTAAATCAGTCTTAATAGAAATATTACATAATCCACATTTTCAAAAAAATTTTCAACACGAAAAGTGAAAGGTTTTTCTTCCATTTTTATGGTATTGATATTTTCCTTCATTAGAAATACTTTTTCCCAGACACACCGCATCTTTTTTTTGAAAATTACTGTATGTTAAACTGTCGTAAAATAATCTCCAAACAGTTTTGCAATGTAGAATTTCTTAATGCAATTGCTGCATGATTTATCAATTACACTGTATAATAGCTATCACATCTGCTATACTACAAGTAAATATGTGCTAAAACGAAGCGTAGTCTTTCAAGGCTACTGCAAACATTAGTAACAAAAGCACGAAGCTGTAGATAAAATTTATTACTTTTTAGGCGTCGTTATCATTCATACAGTATAATACAGCAAAGTTCTACAGACGCCGTCACCAACATATGTTGGATACATGTCATTGCGCCAAATACAAAATTGTGATAATTTCTAGATGAGTGAGCGTATATAATTCAAAATAAAACATTTTCCACTACTATAATTTAAAATATATACAAACACGCATTATTAAAAAAAATCTATATATAATAAAATTTAGAAATTGGGCAATTTTTCCAATTAGAATAACACATTTTTTTGTGGATAACATATAAGTTCTGCTCGCAGGTTTCGCCGTTCCATGAGAAAATGCACCTGGTGTGGCTCGTGCGACGTAGCGCGAACTGAGTGGATATCAACGGCCGATAAGGGAGTGCACCCTACCGTATACTACCAGCACCACCCTCCCTTTTAACCACCCCACATGTTCTATTAAAAGTGGACGATCAGACTGTTAAGCAAACTCCAAAATTATTAATCTGGTTGTTATCAGTTGCATGTTCCATATAGCTCCACAAAACTGGAACATTTTTTACAAACACGTGCAAAATGTTTGATGAAATCGGTGTGATAACAAAATAACGACTTCTAGTTTCTAAAATAAAGCTTTGAATGAATTCAGAAAATCTACAATGAATTTCTCAAAATCATGTGTGAGATACAACTTACACCCTTGTATACCCAGTGTTGCCAGATTGAGGAAAATTTCCCTCAAAACGAGAAAAGTTTAGTCGCAGAAGTTTGAAAAAACAAACAATAATTTAGTATTCACGTAATTGAAACACGCTACATAAAAGAGCCAAACAAAAAATAGATTCTCTTATTTGTCATTACAGTATTCTACTATCACTAAACCAGATACTGTTAAATGGTTAATAGGTTGGTACGAATTTGAACTGAATCCGTTAGTTTGCAACCGGCAAATGCATGGTTTACCAGGAAATCAATAAATGGCGGCCGTCATTTAAAATTAATCCAAAAGTAGGATAAAAGTCTTGGTTCTTCTTGATGTTGATATATTTCAGAAATGGAAATCATACGTAAATATGAATTTAGAAACTATTTTGTCTTTTGCATAAAGCCAAAAACTTGTACAAAACTTAGTGGACTAAACAAAACGAAAACTCGTTTAGCGTAACTTTTATAAATACAAGAGAGATCCTTTTTGTGCATTCGGTATGTTTCCTCATATAAATTCAGGATGATATATTACTAAATTAAACATAAAATTGTTTGAGAATCGGGGAAATTTCATCTAAAAAAGGGATATTTTAACATGCATTTGGGGAAATCTTATATTTGGCAACACTGCATTTATATCCAGGCGGCGCTGCGGTTGATGCTTGTTATTATTACATAACCACACTTTTTACCAACGGATATTTTTTGTTGTTTGTGTTATACTTTTAATAAAAATCAAGACTTACTCTTCCATAAAACTCGGTTATCAACAGTTTAAGGAAGGAAGGAATTACAAGCATTACGTAGATTATTAGTAGAGGTTTTAATTTATATATTAACGCATTCTATATCCCTTCCACATGTCTAAACGATTTCTTTATCTGAAGCTGCGCAGATATTTCTATGTATTTATATAAATTGGACTAGTACAGTTTTTCTGTTACTCTAAAAAAACAAAGAAGTACAAATATTTTGTTTAAACATAAAATCGAGGCCGGTACAGGAATGTCCCAACCAATAAGCGCAGTGCTTTATGATGCAATATTTAAAGTTAGCAGTATTTCGGTATGAAATTAATAATTTTAAGAACGCACTAATTTTCGACTATGATCGAGTGTAACTCGGTTTCAACCGAGCAAAAATATGCGACAAATGACATAATTATGTTTCTTTATTACTGAAACTAACTGTAATTCTTGCAAATAAAACCACAATATGGTGTTATATAGTTCGGGGAACATTCGAAACTTAAAAATAACTAAATAATGTCAAAAGTCGGAAAATATTGGATAGTCTACTTTAAAAAATGCCAATCTATATCTGTCCATAACGAAATATTCGTTTACTTTCTTTAATTACAGCATAACCTAACGACAAAAATATTATATTTTGTTACCGAGGGCAATACACATTTTGACATTAGGTCGAAATTGCAATTTTAATCATCTATAGGTTTGAGTTCAAAATTAAAATATAGATAAAAGCATCAAATTTACTGCTAAATTATATAATATACATATAAATATTTTTAAAATGGGGCTAATAAAAATTATTCTACGGTAGATATCAGTAAAAAGAATTTTTGAATTCGGCAAATTTCCTGATAAATCGATAGGGTTGGCAACACTGCTGTTAGTAGTTTATTAGGTAAATACTGTTAACTTTGTATGATACAGTAATTTCCTGTATAAGTTACAGTACTTAATTGAGAAAAACTTTGTGCGCGTTTACGTATTTCTTCTATTTCAAAGTAATATATAAACCATCTTTTAAATAATTTGCGTAATGTATGTATATACATTTATTTAAACTAAAAACTGTACGTTTACAAGAAAACAGCAGTCTAAACTTGATAGCTTATAACTTGAAAACTTAATATTTCAAGCTTCTAAATTTCTATTCTTACTTAAACATGAATTTCATTAAAATAGATGGTGGAGAGATTAAAACAGTGCTTGATTTGAAATTGAATGACTCTATAACAAAACAATATTTAGTCCGATTAGGCATAAAATTCTCGGAAAAATCAAATTCACTGCATTTTATATGTATCAGAAAACAAAAATGGCCAATCACTGCCCATCATTATTATTTGTACACATTCGAGTTAGTTTGGATAAACCTTGCTGGCTTTTTATGCTACATTGTACGTGTTATATGCTGGGTTGTATTCCTCATTTTTTTTTGTTCGTCCACTGTAGTAGATATAGTTTTGTACAGTATATCTTTCATAAACTCCCATATTAAAAGGTCTCATATTGAAAGGTCTGGTGATCTTGGTGGCCAGTTATACGGTTTACTGAGTTAAGCATTGTTTTTGTTATTGCACTTTATTTCAAAGCAAGCATATATAAATACTGCTGTAATTAGAATTAAATATACTTACACAAAAGCACAGAGTGTTGTTCTATAAAAAATATTTTTGTCTTCGATGCTTCTTTATTATTGTAATGATAATTTTAGTGGCCTAGTGAACGGAACACCCATACTATTTAAGATATCGGAAATATATTTTTGAATAGTTCAATTCAAAATATTTAGTGTAGAATACAAAATCAACTACACTGTAGTTGCTATTGACGCACTTGCGTAATACTAAAACTGTGTATAATAATAATAATTTGTCACTCTGTTTCGCAATTGAATTTTAAATTACTCCAAGAACTTTCCAAACCAACAAAAATTACCCCCATTGATGGCATTCCACAAACCAGAATGGGGTGAAAAGTGGTTGGAATATGTGTGTAATCCCCAATTAGAATAACAACAATAAGCCAGACGACTCATTATTGGAGCATAATCTCTGTAGCACACATAATGCAAAATTTTGAAACCCATAATGGGCCACGTGGTTGTGAATGGGCACCGGTGGGTGCACGCACCTTTGAATTGTTGCTTCATGAATAGCCAGGTAGGCGTCGCACCTGTACAGAGAACCTGCGTTTACTTCCTATATCCTGTTGGCAACATGTGCATTTTTTTGTACTTTTTAAAAAGTGCTCATACAGACGCGGATTTTATCATGGCTTGTTTTCAGGCCCCTAAAATTATACGGTTAAGTGTGTTAAAGAAGGATCAAATGATGAGTATCAATTATTGTCTTGTAGATGTTGTTTACATCTTACTTGCTTTTGTAAATTTAGTATTATGTTTATGACTGCAATGGGTTTATAAAATTGAAGATGCAAAACTGACGTCAAATATGTCTGTCTGTATAAGCAGTATTGATTTGATGTCTGAAGATGATTCATCAACTTGAAGATGAAACACCGACATTCATCATAATTATTAATATGACGGACGAATCGAATCGAAGATAAACGATTGTCATTATTTTTCTGACTGTGTTTGTAGAAGTAATATTCCTTTCATGTTTGAAGATGATAGAACAACTTGAAGATGAAGTATCAACATCAATTTTTTTAATCTAAGTATTATAATTAATTAAATATCAATTGAAAACAAAACAATGGTATTATTTTGTGACTGCGTGTGTAAAATTAGTTTTGATTTGATGTCCGAATTATCAAATTGAAGAGAAAGTATTAACATCAATTATAACTACTGAAATATAAGTATTATTAAATAGGTGAATACGTGAATAAATAGTGTTAATATGAGGGATGAAGATGTTCACACATTCGAAGATAAACGATTGGCATTATTTTTGTGTCTGTTGTCAACGTAACATTCATTTCATGTTTGAAGATGATACAACAACTTGAAGATGTAGTACCAACATCAAATCAATTATTTTTTGAATCTAAGTGTTATTATTAATTAAGTAAGTAATTATGTGTAAGTATAGATGTTTCGCACAATTGAAGACAAAACAATGGTATTATTTTGTGCCTATGCTTGTAAAGATAGTTTTGATTTGATGTCCGAATCATCTAATCGAAGGGAAAATATTAAAATCAAATATAATCATTTTCAAAATATGAGTATTATTAAATAGGTGAATATGTGAATAAATAGTGTTAATATGAGGGATGAAGATGTTCGCAGAATCAAAGATAACGATTGGCATTATTTTTGTGACTGTGTTTGTAAAAGTAATATTCATTTCGTGTTTGAAGATGATACAACTTGAAGATGAAGTATCAACATCAATACCATTATTTTTTTAATCTAAGTATTATAATTAATTAAATATCAATTGAAAACAAAACAATGGTATTATTTTGTGACTGTGTGTGTAAAAATAGTTTTGATTTGATGTCTGAATTATCAAATTGAAGAGAAAGTATTAACATAAATTATAACTACTGAAATATGAGTATTATTAAATAGATGAATACGTGAATAAATAGTGTTAATATAAGAGATGAAGAGGTTCACAGAATCAAAGATAAACGATTGGCATTATTTTGTGACTGTATTTGTAAACGTAATATTCATTTCGTGTTTGAAGGTGATACTACTTGAAGATGAAGTATCAACATCAGTACAATTATTTTTTGAATCTCAGTATTATAATTAATTAAATAACAATTGAAAACAAAACAATGGTATTATTTTGTGACTGTGTGTGTTAGTTTTGATTTGATGTCTGAATTATCAAATTGAAGAGAAAGTATTAACATCAATTATAACTACTGAAATATGAGTATTATTAAATAGATGAATACGTGAATAAATAGTGTTAATATAAGAGATGAAGAGGTTCACAGAATCAAAGATAAACGATTGGCATTATTTTGTGACTGTATTTGTAAACGTAATATTCATTTCGTGTTTGAAGGTGATACTACTTGAAGATGAAGTATCAACATCAGTACAATTATTTTTTGAATCTCAGTATTATAATTAATTAAATAACAATTGAAAACAAAACAATGGTATTATTTTGTGACTGTGTGTGTTAGTTTTGATTTGATGTCTGAATTATCAAATTGAAGAGAAAGTATTAACATCAATTATAACTACTGAAATATGAGTATTATTAAATAGATGAATACGTGAATAAATAGTGTTAATATAAGAGATGAAGAGGTTCACAGAATCAAAGATAAACGATTGGCATTATTTTGTGACTGTATTTGTAAACGTAATATTCATTTCGTGTTTGAAGGTGATACTACTTGAAGATGAAGTATCAACATCAGTACAATTATTTTTTGAATCTCAGTATTATAATTAATTAAATAACAATTGAAAACAAAACAATGGTATTATTTTGTGACTGTGTGTGTTAGTTTTGATTTGATGTCTGAATTATCAAATTGAAGAGAAAGTATTAACATCAATTATAACTACTGAAATATGAGTATTATTAAATAGATGAATACGTGAATAAATAGTGTTAATATAAGAGATGAAGAGGTTCACAGAATCAAAGATAAACGATTGGCATTATTTTGTGACTGTATTTGTAAACGTAATATTCATTTCGTGTTTGAAGGTGATACTACTTGAAGATGAAGTATCAACATCAGTACAATTATTTTTTGAATCTCAGTATTATAATTAATTAAATAACAATTGAAAACAAAACAATGGTATTATTTTGCGAATCCGTGTGTAAAAATAGTTTTGATTTGATGTCCGAATTATCAAATTGAAGAGAAACTATTAACATTAATTATAACTACTGAAATATGAATATGATTAAATAGGTGAATACGTGAATAAATAGTGTTAATATGAGGGATGAAGATGTTCACACAATCGAATATAAACAATTGGTATTATTTTTGTGACTGTTTGTAAAAATAACATTCATTTCATGTTTGAAGATGATACAACAACTTGAAGATGAAGTACCAACATCAATCTCAATTATTTTTTGAATCTAAGTGTTATTATTAATTAAGTAAATAACTGTGTGTAAGTATAGGTGTTTCCCACAATTGAAGACAAAACAAAAGATAGTTTTGATTTGATGTCCGAATCATCTAATCGAAGAGAAAATATTAACATCAATTATAACTACTTTTAAAATATGAATATAAATAGGTGAATACGTGAATCAATAGTATTAATATGATGGATGAAGATGTTCACACATCGAAGATAAAGGATTGGCATTATTTTTGTGACTGTTTGTAAAAGTAACATTCATTTCATGTTTGATGATAATGCAACAACTTGAGGATGAAGTACCCACATCAAATACAATTTTTTTTAATCTAAATGTGTAGTAATTAAGTAAGTAGCTACGTGTAAGTAAAGATGTTTCCCACAATTAAAGACAAAACAATGGTATTATTTTGTGCCTGTGTGTGTAATGATAGCTTTGATTTGGTGTCCAAACCATCAAATCGAAGAGAAAACATTAACATCAATTATAACTACTTTTAAAATATGAATATAAATAGGTGAATACGTGAATAAATGGTATTAATATGACGGATGAAGATGTTCGCAGAATCAAAGATACACGATTGGCATTATTTTTATTACTGTGTTTGTAAAAATAATAATCATTTCATGTTTGAAGATGATACAACAACTTGAAGATGAAGTATCAACTTCAATTACAATTATTTTTTGAAGCTGAGTATTATAATTAATTAAGTGACAATTGAAAACAAAACAATGGTATTATTTTGTGACTGTGTGTGTAAAAATAGTTTTGATTTGATGTTCGAATTATCAAATTGAATAGAAAGTATTAACATCAATTATAACTACTGAAATATGAGTATTATTAAATAGGTGAATACGTGAATAAATAGTATTAATATAACTTCTGAACACACAGACAGAAAAACGACGCCAATGTTTTTTATTTTCGATTGTGTAAAAATAGTATTTATATGATGCCTGAACATGACTCTTCAAATTGAAGATACGTCACGTACATAAATTATAATAATTTTTAACCTATAAATATTATTAGTAATTAAGTAGGTAACTATATGTGAATACATAGTATCAATATACTGTTTGAAGATGTTTCATACAATATGAGATAAAACATTGACATTATTTTTGTAACTATATGTGTAAAACTAGTATTGATTTGATGATACAACAACCTGACGATGAAGTTCTGACATCAATCATAATTAATTTTTATTGTAAATATTATTAATAATTAAGCAGGTAACTGTGTGATATTAATATGTTTGAAGATGTTTTCCACAATCGAAGACAAAACAATCATATTATTTGGTGACTATATCTGTAAAAATTGTTTTGATTTAATATCTGAATCATGAAATGAAAGAGAAAATATCTGAATAAATATTGTTAATGTAACGTCTGAAGATATTCACACAATCAAAGATAAAAACATTACCATAAATTCTGTGACTATGGTTGTAAAAATACTGCTTTGATGTACGAAAATGACTCATGAACGTGACGATGATAATTATAATTATTCTTAAAATATGACTGCTATTATTAATTAAGAACGTGATTGTGTGTGTAAAAATAGTACTAACATGCTGTCTGAAGATGTTTCACACAATTGAGTACAAAACATTGGCCTTATTTATTTGACTGTGTTTGTAAAAATAGTATCAATTTGGTGTCTGAAGATAGTTCAGAATAAGTGGACGCGACTGCCTCCCTGGACTTTCCCATACTGGAAACTGTTCATATCATCTTTATTCAACAGTAGAGATATTTTCCTCAAAACGGTTGTTCAAGTGCTATCCTAAAACCTTGCCTCGTAACGAATAGACTTACAAGGCTTGTAAGAAGTCCCGCCAAATATCTGCGGTGCCCCTTAATTTCCTTTTAATATGCAACCAGGCATACTTCATTCTCTACTATATACGTCCCTGGAAATTATATTTTGTAGGGCATAAAAAATCGATTTTTTTTATTTTCGCGGAAAAAGATTCTTTGACGCAAACAAATAACAACCGTTAGAATAAAAAAAATATTTTTCTAAAAAAGAGGGGGGAGGGGGCCGGGGCGCTTACATATATCCACCAGTGTAATATTTCTTTGCATATTCATATGCTCCATTACGTACTGAGCGATTCAGTGAAAACCCCAGCTTCCTATCTTTTTTCGTTTATTAATTAAAGGAGTTTGAAGTTTCAAACTTCCAAGCTTCGTAGAGGGCGCCACAGGAAAATTACGGAGTTCTTCAAAAAACATATCGATAGCCCCTTGCGAGGTCTATCGACATATGAAATTTAAAAAAAATCCTTGGAGCAGTTTTTGAGAAATAATTTTTTGAAGATTTCCAAAATTTTGAAAATTCGTAATTTAGGCCCCTTATAATTTTTCAAAAAACTTTTTATATCACCTCATTTTACCCTTCATATACGATTCAGAAAATAAAAATCATTTGAATCGATTCATCCGTTTTCGAGTAATTGGGCGTTAAACACAAAATTTTCAAAAAATCATAGCGCCCTTCAGTTTAAAGCTAGCGAGTTCGGCAAAAAACTAACAGATTTGTCTTATGACCCTCTATCGTTATCCGCGATAAAAGTTTCAAAATTGTAATCACGAAAAAAGTGATACCAAAAAAACATGCGTAACTTCCGCTTCCGGTTTCGGATTTTTTTTGAAAAGCTTATTTTTTCGATGAATTTTCGATACACCCCCGCATTCCAAAGCGCATCAAAATCGGAGCAATACTTTCGGCTGTAGGAG
>JABXWE010102294.1:0-55039 GCA_014611495.1 Limonius californicus
GGGTCCAATCGACTTCTTTTGACCTCTAGAATACGTGGTAGCTCTATGTCCCATGAGTTTTGGGACACCCTGTATATGAGTTTGCTATCTTTCTTTCTTTTGTAATTTCAAGTTCGGTAATGTTAAATTAGCAATGGTAGATTATGACTATAAGGTTAAACTTGGATTAGGACCATTCCTATTTTCACTATCACGAACGGTCCCTTTAAAGCACTCTGCTAACACCCAGTTGCTATTCCGCCAAGGTCGATTTTGTCCTTTCGCTTAGTACGAAGCGCAGTATTTGCTGTAAACATCTAGAACAACTGCCTATCCTTTAGGCGCCTTTATTAGTTCACACTACTAGGTCGCTGTTCTAACACCTCAATTATTATTCCGTCAGGATCACTCACAGGCTGCTCCCTATACCTTTAGGCTGTTTTGTCATCTCTTATCGTAGTTATACAATCAACACGCGATTATTCAAATACAGGCAAATTATGGAACCATACACGCGTCAGAATTTAGATATCTCTCATCGAATAAATGCAATCACTTACTCAACACGAAGTATTACATACGTTCAATACTGAACGATCAGGTTTTCTTTGCTACCAAGAGAACGGATTCAGGAACGATCACCAATAGCGGCTGGAAGTTCACCAAAAACCTATTGTCCCATCAACTAGGATATGCAATAGTTAGCTCTTCTGAGCTACTTGTGGGTCATTCAGGCATGCGTACAAAGAAGCAGGATTCAAGATTCAGGAAACGATATGACATTAAAGACTCGAAAAGATCCGAGACAGGAAACCACAGTTATATTTTGACAGTAAATTATCTAAACGGTTTGACATACCTTCCTTAATTTATTTAACGCTAATCTAACCTACCCGAAAACCAAAGTCATAAAACTGCCCAAACCTCGAGTCCCCTCCAGAGCTTCTCCTCTTGAGAAACCCATCCCCACTTAAAATAATCAACAAAAAGTGACTGACATTTATTTTACTATAGCAATCCCTAAATATTTCATTAACGGGAATTGAATTAATTAATTAAACATATGGCTCCTATTATAATTTATACATGGAATTTTTCTTTGTAGAATACAATTATACATTGCCTATGTATACCTTTAAATAGAACGCGCAAATTACGCCTATTGTGTAGGCAACCAACCATACAGACAGCCAAAAACAGAAGAAAACGTCACTGTAGCTGTGAATTGTTTGAGTATGAAGATTATGTTGATGCAGTGTTTATATTAAATAAGTAAATTATGAAATGAGTTGAACAACAACGACGATTATTATCGTAAAACGTTAAATATCAATAACAGAAAACGGAAATGAAAATAAAAACCACAGTTACAACAAGTATTCGAAATGGCCGCCTTCTTCTTCTGAACAATAACCTAAACGGTGTTTAAAAACACGCACAGCATTCGCAAGAAACTCGGGATTCAAGCTATTGCATTCGGTATGCGATCTTTTAGTACATCAATACTTTGTATTGGAATATTTGAATAAATTTTTGATTTCAGATATCTCCAAGAAAAGAAGTCATTGGGCGACAAATCTGTAGAACGCGGGGGCCACGGTATAGGACGGAATCTTCCTATCCAACGTCCTAGAAACCTGTTGTTTAGAAAGTTTCTTACAGCATTCGTGGAATGCGGAGGGGCTCCATCCATTTGAAACCACGGGTAATCGATGTTTAAGTTATCTATTGCCGGAATTATGTCGTTCCTTAATAGCTCTAAAAATATGGTTGTATTGAGATTACCATCATTAAAATATAGACCGATAAGCTTATTTTCAACTATTCCTAGCCATACGTTAACTTTCGTAGTGTATTGACTGTGAGTTAAGTTTTGTAAATGGCAGTTAGTGCGGGACCAATATCTAAGAAATAAGTTTATCAGGATACTGGATAGTGGATAGATGAGGAATTATAATACCTACCGAAAATTTGGTGAACTGACTTCTCCATTTATTCTGAAAGTTGCTTCATCACTAAAAACTATCTTATTAAAATGTATTCATGTTCATTCAGCAAATTAAAGAATGTTTCACAAAAGATTGTTCTTTTTTCTTTGTCGCCATCGAATAGTTGTTGGTGATTCGAAAATTTGTACGATTTATATTTAAATTCTTTTAGTGTTATAAATACCGAGGTTTTGGAAACATTAAAATGTGAACTTATTTCTTGTAGTGATACTAGGAGGTTTTCTTCAACGTAGCATAAAATTAATTTCATTTCTTCGGTTAAAACGTGATAACTTTTAGTTTTTATTTTATGGGAATTTATTACGCATTCCTCTGATTTAAAATTTCTAACAATTGTTTGTATGATTCGAATGCAAGGAATAGGTCTTTCTGGATGTTTTAGTGAAAATAAGTCTCTCGCAGTTCTTAAGCTGTTACCATTCTGATACCACATTAGAATTTCCAGTTTTTCATCTTTACTGTGCATGGTTGTATAAAAATAGCAAAAAGATACTAAAGAAAGACACATTTTATTTTTTAACCTTGAATTAATTTGATTGTTTCGGCCACAGCATACTCTAGTTGTCTGTATAATTGCTTGTCTACATGCTAGGCGTAATTGATGCGTTCTTGTTAAAAGTATACATAGGCAATGTATGCTAAAAAGAAAAATTCGCTGTATACTATTTATGTGGGTAACACTCCCAAAAATAAGAGTGACAGTGACAAGGTCGTACTTGTGTGGATAGTTGTCACTTATGGGAAACGTCAATGATCCATTGAAGCATGCTCAGTACGGTCTATTTTCACTTCAAGTGGATGATCATATATTCTCATTTTCAACACACCCTGTGTTCATATTTGTAAACATACTTTACAGAAATATATACAATGATTACGGCAATATACTGTATTATATCGATTATAAGACGTCACCGATTATAAGATGCAACTTTATCTTTTTAAGCCAGAAATAAAAAATAATAAAAGCGAATAATAACTTTATTATAAAAATCAAAGACCTTGGTTGAATACGCGTAGCTTCTCGTCAGCCACCAGTGCCTTGGTAAGAAGGCATCGAGTATAAGACGCACTATAAATACAGAGATACAAAAATAGGAAAAAACATGCGTTTTATTATCGATGTAATGCGGTATTATTAGCAAAGCGTACGAAGCAAAGGTAAAAAAATGTAGCCTAGCTACAAGTTATCTTCGTGTATCTTACAATAGTCCAAACTGAAAGTCCTTCCCCAAACCAAGACTCTAAGTCAGTGTCGTTACAAGACCTAGCGCATTATTAATTCTATAACATGATGATGATGATGATTTGAAAGAGCGAGATCTAGGACGCGGTTTTCCAAGCATCTCTATGCACTTAGGCCACATTTAGCCTATTGTACACCCTAATTCTATAACATACTTTTATACAGTGTTTATAAATCAGTATTGGCGAAGCTGATTTATACAATTTTATTTACAACTATTTTATATTTCAAATAGTTAGGACGTTATAAGGGCATTCAGAAAACTTTGCTATTCTTGAATGTTATTTTCAAGAACAGCATGTCTCTCAATATTCCTGCATAGACACTATTTTTAGAAAATAATTAATTAAGTAAATATTTAAATTCAATTTTTTAATTGTGTAAGAAGAAGCAGAAGCAAATTTTACAGTGTATCTGTCAGTTTGACGTTTAGCATAAAAGCTAATACTCGCTTCACATTTTTCAAAGGAGTAGCTAATTCAACCATATCATTTCATTTCTGGTAGTAGGTATATGCAAGTGGTTAGAACGTAAAAAATTTACATATTATGAAAAATTATTTGTAAAATAGCTTGCAATGAAAAATGACATTTGTTCGGAAATTTAATTGATGTTCCTTATTATGTAGCAGATAACATTGATTTTCAATTGTAACACAGTAATACCCACAATTTGACACCAATTTCATTTGCTTACCATCTGTCTAACTAACTTCGTAAATAAACGCGTCGGGTTACTGCAAAAACCGGTTAAGTCCAATTTTTTGTGAAAAGTAGATATTTGACGGGTTAAGTCCAATATTCGCCCAAGATTGTTCTGCAAGAACCGGCTAAGTCAATGCTGGCATGGTTTAATAGTTACAGGCCGTGCGATTTTCAGTTAAGTCCTAATCCAGCACATTTGAACAGCAAAAACCAACTAAGTGCACTTAACCGATTTCTGCACAAAAAATTCCTCGGTACCTCAATTACTTATCTGCAAAAACCAGCTAAGTGCACTTAGCCGTTTTTTCCTGTCAACTTTGCTGTAAATACAGTAGGTGGCGTTACTACTACTGTCATTATGTCAAACAATATAATTGCAATTGATTGGTGATATTGTGTTGTGCGCTGTGGTAGTCTTCATTAATTGTTATTTTCTGAATAATTAGTATAATGTCAAGAGGGGCGCGGTTAGTCTATCTTGCAAACTTACTAAATTCGAGCAATGGATCAAAAGGTACGTAAAATTTTCATAATTAAGGTTAGGAAGTGCCAATTTTGCTAGTATTATTACTAAATGGTGTAGCACGAATCTATAAATCTAGAAATATTAGGCATTAAGAAGTTTATCTCTGATTTTAGATAATACCTCAACCTGTAGTGATAATCAGAGCGAAATATCTTCAATACTGCACCCAGCTAAAGAGGCTATTGCGGACCAAGTAGCGGAGTTACTATCATTATCACCGTCGTCGGAAAGTTTAGAAACGATTTCTAAAGGTTTGATTGAGTGATCTTTGAAGCAATAAAATATTTACAAGTAACTAATTGCTTTCAAATTGTATGCAGGATATTTCTGGAATAGAACTAACTCAGCAGCATAATTCCGAAAATGAAAGTGTTTCAAGCAAATCTGATTTTGACTCTGATTGCTCAATAAAAGATCGTACATACTATCCCCCGACATTTCAGATGAAGAAGGTATACAAATATTTATAAAATATTCAAATTTAGTTTGGAAACTCTAATATTACTTTCCGCTTGTTAGAACCACAAGACTTTGAAGGAGCGGAAGAACTGCTGCACATTACAAAAAGCAACAAAGATAAATCCCGTCGTAAAACCCACACAACAAGAAAAAGATGGAAAAAAGCTGATCCATCAAAGTGGAAGAAAAATTTGGCCAAAAAAATGAAAATCGAGAAGAAGCAACCAAAAAAAGTGAATTGTGTTCAATGTAGATTTAAATGTGGCGAGGTTATTTCCGAAGAACCCCGAGTTAATATGTGCAAAAACTTCTGGAATTGTGATTACAATAGACAAAAGGATTTTATTTTAAATAACGTTGAAAGTGGTAAACCTGAAAGACGGCGATTAAGGAAGGAAAGGGGTACATCACGTAAGGTTTCTAAAAAGTACTTTTTGTCCACAGCTTCGGAAAAAATTCGCGTATGCAAGAATTTTTTTACTAAAACCTTAAATATCCATGGTGATGTGATTGATAAGGCCTTTGAACATAAAGGCGAAGGAAAAGTATTTGTTGGGCAAGATAATAGAGGAAGAAAAGAATCTGGCAATAAAACTAAGCCTGACGACATAAAAAAAGTTAAAGATCACATAGAAAGCTTTCCCACCATGGAATCACATTATAGTAGAAAAAATACGAAACGGTTGTATTTAGATTCTGCGCTGAGTATAACTAAGATGTACTCTCTTTATAAAGAATTATGTATAAATGACAATACTAAACCGGTGTCCTTAATAACTTACAGACGAATATTCTGTAATAATTACAATTTCTCATTTTATAGACCTAAAAAAGATCAGTGCCAAATTTGTGTTCGCTACTCATCTGCTGATCCAGAATAAAAACCAATATACGAAGATGAATATAAGCAGCATATAAGCCGAAAAGAAGAATGCTATAGGGCTAAAATAGAAGACAAACAGAGAAGTACAGAAGAAAAACATTTTATGTGCTGTACATTTGATCTTCAGTGCGTTCTACAAATACCGTGTAGTGAAGTCAGCCCTATGTATTACAGCCGCAAAATTTGTACCTACAACCTTACAATTTACGAATTACCAATCCCGAACGATGCCTTTTGCTTTGCCTGGACAGAATTAAATGGGAAACGTGGAAGTTCAGAGATCGGTACATGCCTTTATAATTACATTTTACAGTTACCTACCAGTATTACTGAAATTTCATTTTTTTCTAACACCTGCGGTGGGCAGAAACAGAAACCAAATTGTTTCAAGTCTTTTCTTGTACCTAGTTCAAAATAGTCACCTGAATGTAATTGAACATAAATTTTTAGAGAGCGGCCATAGTTATATGGAAGTAGATTCTATGCACAGTGCTATAGAATCTCAAAAAAATACATTCCAATTTATACTATTCAAGACTGGCTAAACATCTTTCGCTTGGCTAGATCTAAACGGGTGCGAAACAAAAAGAGCGCACCCTACAATGTACGCGAACTAAAATACTCTGATATCAAAGACCTTGGCAAACTAGCAAAACTTATTCTAAAGAACAAAAACAAAAATACAGAAGGGGAAAAGGTAAATTGGTCGAAAATAAAATGCTTCAGATACCAGAAAATCAAACCAGGTAAACTGGAATACAGGTATGATCATATCTCGGACTATAAAGAAATTAATATTTTTGGTAAAGGACGTCCCGTAAACCTAAATTCGTTACAGTTAACAAACGCTTACACGAAACTCAGACCAATAAGTGTTTTAAAGAAGCAAAATTTACTAACTTTGTGTAAACAAGAAACTATACCAGTCGAATTTCACAAATGGTACCAATCTTTACCTTCTGCAAAAACAGCCAAAGATGCTGTTCCAGAACCTGCAGCAGAAGATACTGACTATGATGATTCGGACGAATCCGAAATAGAAGGTAACAACAGGTTACTGCCAGATGATGAAGTAACTAGTGTGTAAAAAGATTATATTGTGGCAGCCAAAGACGGTTAAGTCCATTTTTTTTATCTTTTTTTGAAATTACTTAGAATTTTGGTTTATTTTTTGAAATATTATTATAGCATTGTATTCACTTAATTTCGATTTTACAATTTCTTTTGTTAAATAAAATCTTAATTTCTTGTATGATTTTTGCTACCTATTCTAAACTTGATTTCACTTTTTTTCTAAAAGTCATATTTGTGACTTAAACGGTTTTTGCAGTAACCCGACGATATTAAACACTTTAAAAAATTAAGATCAATCTAATCGATAAGGGATGAAAGAGTAATTCTGATATATGTAAATTGTTAGAAACAACCAGAATTATATCGACAGGATACGAACAGTTTTCTTCAATTACGTATTGGACAATTATGTACTATTACGTTTGCACATGACTGTTCGTATACAAATTAGAGTGTTCTTAATGGACTGCACATTTAGCATATCTTACATACTACAGGACGCTAAACATATAGTTGTAGCTTATACCACCACATAGAATATTTACTTTTTTTTATCTAATGAAAGTGCCCAAGAAAATGCAAAGTGTAGCCCAAGAGTTCCGTTAGTATTTCCTTAACGTTTTCAATATTTTCTACAAATACGTAAAATTTGGCATTAAAAGTTATTTGTTACTGGCACAACTTGAGTAAATTGAACAGACAGACGTTCCAGCATTCTTGAAGAATTAATTGCGATCTCAAACACATTCGTTGGCCTCCAAGAAACTACCAAAAATTTGTTCTAAACCAATATTTTTCAGCCATATCATTGTGAGGCATTAAAAGTTTAGACTAGTAATGCATTTTGGATTTATTTAATACAAATATCGTAAACTGATTTAAAAGTCTGCTTTGAAGGTTTTTTCCATGAAAATGTAAATGATTAACCCGGATTTTGAAGTATTTTACAGGCGTAAGCAATATTGTATAATGTTTTGTTATAAAGCCCAGTGTAAATTAATTCAACCCTCCTTCATTAAAAAATAAAATTATACTTCTGTTTATCTACTGTACTACATTTCAATTTTGAAATAATAGTGTCTAACAGTAAACATGAAATCAAGGCACTGCAGAAAAATTTTATACAATAGTAAATAATATAAAACAAACACTGTTTCCAGATAACAGATATTTCGCTTTTTCATATAAACGAAGACAATGTCGATTTGCAAATTTTAGTATTATCATTTGGAAATAAAAAATTATATTGAAACTACTACATCTTCAGTATCAAGCCACGAAAATGTTTAAGTTTCTAAATAATTTTTCACTAAATAATAAAATACATTATACATTTCTTCTCCTGTGTAGAGGCTGAAAATAGTATTCATTTTTCGCAGGTTAGTTTCTTCACACGAGCTTCTTGAAGTTTGAAATTTCTTTAAAAACAAAGCTAAACTAATAGATATTATCGATGCAAATAGTTCTTTATCAATAAAGTTAAGATACGAGGGGAGTTGTCGTGCAGAAGCACAACCTCATTAGACCGATTAGAATTGCTTACATCAAAATTTAACTTGAAAATAGGACAGGCTACTTCCCCATAGACAGCCACCATTCTCTCATGGATATAGTTTGGATTATTGCCTTCTTTCCATAGAAATTTTATGACGCTTCTGCGTTCAAGTTTTAAATCACTCATTTTTGCACCTCTAACTCTATACAGAAAAGTCAAATCTTAAGCGAGTTGTATTACACTTGGAGGAAACACTCTAAAATGTAATAGAGACTTTACATACAACTATCACGATAGCATTTTCTTTTCATAGCCAGGTAGATAACATAAAAAACTCTCATATTCACAATAAAAATGACTACAGCACAAATTCAAATAGCAGATTTTTGATCCTAAAATTTTGTTGAAAAGACAAGATTTAGATATGGCATCAAGGCTAAAAGTAATTTCTATTTAATTTAACACTACTGTTCCGAATTTTACAATTATCAAACACATTTTTCTGGTCTTCTGTAAATTCCGTTTCACTTGCATTAATGGAATACACATTTGCTGAGTGATTTAAATTCTTGGAGAGGTTGATGGTAATTGTAACGCAGCGGCAAGGCTATATGCTGAACGCTATCCAAATAAAAGACATCCAAACCACACAGTTATTAAAGGAACTGATGAACGACTACGAGAGAGGAGAAGTGTTGATCTAAGAAGAGGTGGTGGTGTCGTCTATTTATGGTAAGACAACCCGATATTGAAGAAAATGTGTTAATATTTAATTAAATTTAAACCTACGAAAAGCCTAAACGGCATTGCATCTGGATAAACATTTGTTTATAGATTCTAATGTCGATTATTTCTATCCATTCTATAACCAATAGTCTTCCTTAGGCTATGATCTTAAATAGTCTCTATTTTTATAGATCCTCATTGTTTAGTAATAATTCTAAGGCAACAAAGAAAACTAAATCTGCACTTATTAAATCTACGCGATTTTGAGAGCACCTGTGTACGATATGATCCGAAACGACATCATATCAATCACGTATAGTATTGCTGTCGCTGAAATGTTTTTGCTAAAGTAATTTCTAGCGAAAATAATTTTACGTAGCACTTATAACTCGAGGGTTTTTATAACGTTAAATAACACTGTGTAGTGATATTTTCTATACAACTGTACTCCAGTTTTACCAAGCTTCAGATTTCAATAACTACTGTTGATCTAGATATTTCTTCCGGTTCTAGAAGTGCCTATATGATTGGTTGATAATAAATTATTAACAATTTTATCCCTATACTGGTTTAACTTTCAGTGAGGGTTGCATGATTTTGTTACAATTTAAATATTCTTAAAACCCTTAATAACAACTTCTATCTTGTAACTGTACTTAAGTTACCTCCTAATTCTTAAAATAGTTACTTTTACATTAGTTTTATGAAACAGGAATATGTAATGGTGTTCATTACGTCTACATAAAGTTTATTTAAAACTCGTCAGAGTAACTATTCAGAATTATTAAATCATTTTTGTAAACCTTTAAGACAATTGGTAATCAAATGTTTTGGCATCAAATAAAAAAAACTGTTTTGCTTACAACATACAAACAACAAACTGGAATTCAGGCTTTAATCAACAAAAATTAATTTAACAATCGTTGTAACAATGGATTTCCAATTGAAGAATTCAAAATCGATCTTCACATCCATAATTGCGAATTAAACCTTTGTCACAGAATTGGGAAATGATTATATTATACAACTGAAACCTAATGTCGATTTTACAATCTGATGCCTGTTAGTTTCAGGAAGCTTTCCTACACTATGCTAAGCTTTCATAGTTTATGATGATGAACCAATTTTCGGTTACAGAATTGAAATGCTGGATGTTTTAGCAATAACTGGCGATTATTTCAGAAGCAGTTTGTTTAATGTGCTTGTTAAATTTTTTTTAAATTGCTATATAGAAAGTAGGTGGTAGTTACTTGTAACATAGTTTTTATAATTCCTTGTATATTTTTTCAGCATTTTTGAAAAAGGTGCAGCAACCGTATGTACCAGATATTTTCTCACCTGGTATAATATTCATATTTTAATTCTTTAGCCATCATTATCATCATCATCATCTGACATGGAGCTGAATCGAGGGTCGATCCTGGATACACCAGGCCCACCCTATGCCAGTAAGGTGGGTAGGAATTTACGGGATAGGGTGGGATCGATAGAATTAACAATAAACCAGCGATGCAAATATCATCTCTTAAAATACAACACAGGCAAGTTTTTTGGTTTAATAAAATATTAAAATATTGTACTATTTTTTATTATTACATAGGTCGGGAGTAACAATGACAGTATTGTGTTCCTGGCTAGATGGCATGAGAGAGAACACCTGTTTTGAAAACTTTCACTAATACAACTGGAATGTCTAAACATCAGCTTTAAAATTTTAGTTGTATTTTGATATCGTTTAAGCAATCAAAGCCAATTTTCGTGTCGTTATCACTTCTGTATCACTTTGTATTATAATTTAGTGCAGCATATACTCACGGCGGAAGAAATGTATTATACAGAATAGTAATGCAGGAACTTTGGTGTCAAGTAGACGAATTTTCTCAGAAGGACGCATTAGACCGCATGCCATCTCGTCAGCCGATTATATTTCATATCGATAATTTTGCTAAGTCTTGATAATTTCTTATGATATTCAAATTTCCGAACCAACGCAATTATGGAAGATACGGAACTACGTTACCCGAATTCTTCAAAGGCAAATAACTTAAACAATTTAAAAGATTAATCTCCAAAGCACACACAACCTCACATTATTGGCGAACCAACATCTTGCAATTAATCAAATTATTCAGTATGTTTGATGAAGTAGTATAATATATATAATAGTTCAAATTGCAAAGTATTAACCGTATTCCCGTAAAAGCTATTACTTAAAAATATGTGGCAACACTGTCTGAACCTCGATGACCTATTTCCGGTTAAGTTTGTTAAATATCATTTATATATCGAATTAAAGAAATTTTTATGTTTGTGGTAGAAGTTAACTTTGTTCGTTGCTAATGCACATTGGTAAATAAATTCCATATTCTCAAAACATACAAAATCTGTAATGGTTAGCAAGTCAAGTTCGAAAAATTTATAATCGGTGCACCTTTTATTAATTAAAAAAAATTTGCAAATCAAATATTGTAGTATGTAAGCTAAATGACGTCTGTGAAAATGGTATCGCCCCTCAACGGCTTTTTTACACAAAAGTTGGGGCAAACACTATAGAAACTGATAATACTTTCTTAGTGCTAGCCTAAATTTTAGTAGTTTGCTAACACCAAACATAAATTTTGAAAACTCTAGTTAAAAATGTCAGTATTATCATATTTATAACTAATATTCAAAACGTTTTAACGCGCACGAACAACGCAACAAGCGAATCACAGAGGCGGCAGCTGAAGCAAATAAATGTTTGTCAACGCATTTGAATATTTAAATCGATATACAACAAAGATAAAGAGAAACTAATTACGGTAGAACAATGGTTAGTTAGCAGGGATTAGTAGTGCATGGTTAAGCATTGTTTGGTCAGATTTGGTTCGGGAGACCACAACCCCCATACGTTCCTTCTCATGACCATCCCCGACTATAATTGCCATTTTATTTATGTTTCAACAAAAAATGCATAAACAGTAACAATTACAATTTGCGAATGCATTCGTGTATAATAATATTAGTAAGTTTAACAGTTTGGTGCAGGGCAATCTATACTACTTGCTTTTTTTATTGGACTGCCAATAAAGCGCTTCTCAAAAATCTAATACGCAGACGTATGCATATTCCGATTAGATATTTATTTAATATTTTGGGAAAACTATAGTTCATAACATTGCATTTAAATTGACATTCACTTAATACATTGGGTTAGATTATACGCTAGATGTTCAAATTTAAATTAAAGCATCAGCAGAAGACAATTCAAAAAGTTATATTAATTAAAGGTTAGCCCAGACTCTTGTTAACATATCCATGGCAATTGTTTCTCCATAATATTATTTTGACAGTTACAGCTACAAAAGTTCTGTTCGTTGTAGCGTGGAACACCGCACAGTAATCAAATTTCTTACGAATGAAGGTGTAAATTCGACTGGAATTCTTACAAGCTATGAGCACAATACGAAAATATGCCTTGCCAAAGGTCGGGTGTTTGAGTGGTCGAAATCGCACAGAGATGGGAGCACTCGTGTAAAAAATGCGTCGCTTGTACGACGAGCTGTAACTTCGCTTGATCGTAAAAATGAGGGAAAAGTTAATGCCCTTATTCAGCTAGACAGACATGTAACACTTCCTTAAATTCCCCAAAATTTACAAATTAGTGTCAGAACTGTTCAAGACATCATGCAAAGTATAGTAAGGCGAATGCCAGGTGGATTCAGCGCTTATCGACTGAAGAACATAAGTTGAATCGTTTGAAAATCTCTTCTTCTTTACTGCTGCGATATGCGAAAGAAGGAGGTGAATTTTTGAACTAAATTGTGACATCTGATGAAACTTGGATATATTATTTTACAACTTGGTCGAAACGTGTAAGCATACAGTTGTGTGACACTACATCTCCAAATACAAAAACTATATTGTCAGCTGTTAAAGTGACGGTAACACCCTGGGAAAGCGCAGTGCTCAGGAATCGAACCTAAGCGACCGGCATACTACCACGGTGCCCATATATGCACTCTCATATGCTCTAATAAATCACTGGGGAAGTCAACAAATAAATGTCAAAGTGCTATGACGTCACTAGTTTGCACCGCAAAGTGCTTCTAAATTAAGGAATATGCTTGATACGATACCGCGTAGATGACGTACTACACAAAATTTAAATTTATAGAAAATTTACTTATTGAAAAATTACTAAAATATAATAAATTCTAATAATTTCTTCCAAAACTAGTGAATACTAAATGGAAAAATAATAACTTATTTTCTTTTCCTACTAATATTAAAATTCCAGAAAAGGTAATTCTAAAATCCCAATAAATACTAATAGAATATAAACTTTTTGTAGATATGTAAGTTGTTAATATTTTCAATAACTCGTAAAAGATTAAATTGGAAAAGTTTTAGATGGAAACGATTTCCAGCACAGCAATTCTATCTAAGAAAACCAAGAAGATAAATATTATAATTTTTTAAGCGTACTTATACTTAATTACTACTCTGACAATTAATTAATTCAACTGTATTTAAATATTAATCACATAACGTACTAAAAATACGGAAGCGTGGGCAGAAAATTGTGAACAACATATTATTGGACCATATTGTATGAATAGGGCGCCAAAACCCAATCGATACTTGCGGCTTTTAAATACTGATATGCCTGCAGCATCAGCTTTATTTTAAATAAAAGCCAACCTCCAACAGGACGACGTCGCTTCCTCATTATCAATTACATGCCTGCGGCGTACACGGTAGGTATAGAGAACATTTAAATAGATTAAATAAAAAAATGCCTTGTGCTTGCATGGGAAACTCTGGTATTTGGTATATATTTTTGTAATACTTACTTAAAGGTATCCACCCAGACACCCACAAATTGTTTACTATTTTCTCTAACTTACTTGCGGGGATGTCAAACTGGTCTGAGAATTCAAAGTCTACTGCAGCCTTTTTCGTACACAATCTATCTTATTCTTTTTTGTATCTTACACAAAGTAAGGGAAATTGATTATGCCTTTCTATTGAAGAAATAATAGCTTAGATAAGTTGCGATAACCTCTTGCTGCTCGTTATGCTAAACAATTAGAATTAGTTAGAAAATCTTGGTGTTGTTCTTATTTTAAGAAAATTAGATAAATCAAGACACTGCAATTATAAGTTTTATCTATTTTTTATCGTACGTTCTTAGTAGTTTTCTAATAATGTGTTTACTTGGCTACAATCTTGGATATGTTGTATACTAACAACAATAATTAGTATGAAGAAAAGTCCCATAATAATGTAGCTAAGATGACAATCGGAAAACTTATTTTACCTAATTGTAAGCCACTTTGGCGTATCTTAAATTATATATGAACGTTTTCTAAGTTAATATTAAACAAGAGGAACGTTCTATTTGAAGACCTATTAAAAATATTAAATGATGTATGGGTCACATCAAATAAGCAAGAAAATGAATAATTTATTACCTATTATATACAGCTTGTTCCTAAATTGCCTTAAAATCTTCAGGTAAACTTTTTCTACGACCGATATAGACCTCAAAATTGCAAACAGGAGCTTCCTATCGCGGTAATATGGTAACACTGTTGAAGCTACTTAGAAAATCTAAAAGCAGTAGGCCAACAGTTGAAATGTTTAAACTAAAAATTAGGATACAGTGCTTTGTTAAAAAATAACTTATTGTACAGAACATGTTCAACATTTCTGCAACCAACTTCAAGGAATTTGACTGCCCTTGTAACGATGGCTTGTTGGATACGCGGGAGCATTTCTTCATTAACGATTGCTGCTGCTTCACGAATACGAAGTACTAGCTCTTCCTCATTTTCAATTGGCGTCACATACAATGTATTTCAAATGGTCCCACAAGAAGAAATCCATTGGTGTTAAATCTGGGATTCTTGGAGGCCATACCACTGTACTTCCGCGACCGATCCATTTTCTTGGATAAAATTCCCTAAGCCAGTTTCTCGTTCTAGCCGCATAATGGGATGGCGCCCCGTCTAACTGCGTCCACATATCGCGGCTAACCAATAAAGGGATATCTTCTAACAATGTTGGGAGTTCGTCGTTTACAAAATTTAAATAACTGTTAGCATCCAATCGCTGAGGTAGTACAAAAGGACCTACCAAATTCTTATTTACGATTCCTGCCCATACATTGATCGAAAACCTAACTTGATAATTCCCTTCATGGCATGGCGTGGAGATTTTCATGGACCCAAGTATGTTGATTCTGGAAGTTAAAAATGCCATTTCGTGTAATAGTGGCTTCATCTGTCCATATAATATTATTTACAAATCTTGGGTTTCTTCTATATTGTTGTAACAACCAGTTGCAGATGGTAGTGCGTTTTTCATAATCTTCCTCTACTAAATGTTGCACCCTGACTGTATGGTAGGGATAAAGGCCATCATCCTTCATGATCTTGTGAACAGTGGTTTTTGATGCATCAACAACTCTAGAAACAGCACGCACACTAATACTTGGCTCTTCAGTTACCAGATCAAGAATCTCCTCTTCTAAGTTATTGTCTCTAACAGTTCTTGGTCGAGCTCTATCCCAATTTTAAACGGGAAAGATATTTCCAGATTCTCGAAATCTGTGATTTGGAGCTCGAATTACTATGTGGCTTGGATGTCTTCTATTAGGAATACGCTGAGCAGTTTCCCTCACATTCCGCAAAAATCCAAATCATATCCACGTATTCGTTTATAGCATACACCATAATGATGGCCAAGACAACGAATTAAAATGCAGAATTCGTAATGTCAATCCAAAATTGATTTACTTGACACACGTGTCAAAACGAAAACAACTGAGTTTGAAATTTTTATCACAGTACCATTGCACCTGCATTGTTGCCAAATTGTATTTTTACCAAAGTATGATTTTTAACAGTACTTCCAAACGAAGAACTAAATTGCTAATTCAATGTTAATTAGCGGTTCTGAACTAAATTAAGTTTCCTCATTAAGCAAATACATGTTTTACTTAATCTCGTATAATCATTTGGCTAAAATTCTGGACTATAGGTATGAACTTTAACACCATCGTCCAAGAAAACTAAGCTGCTGAGCAAAATTTTCTTGCAGTTTTATCTTAAGAAATCTTAAAGGAAAAAGTTTACCTCAAGCTTTTAAGGCAATTTAGGGACACCCTGTATAATAAAAGTAATAAAGATGGTATCACTAATTACGTGAAATATATAGGAATAGGAATAATTTAACCAACATACATACTTAGTTGATGGAATTAATCTCTGATGGGTGCCTAAAGGTAAACTTAATTGTACTTATTTGCAGGATTTGTTTTTCAAAACAGCTTTATCGAGTTTGTATACAGCAATGTAGGTTATAGATTAGCAAACGAGCCAGGCGTTGTTTTACTCGATTCCACGAAAACTAGGTAATGGTTTCAAACTTTGCCATTATCGACATAAAACTATCGCGTGCCGAAAATAAGGGGTTCTAGAAGTTGCATTCTATACATGCGATTGTAGATCAATTCTACCAAGGTTAATTTCATAGTCCGTACATATACAACGTTCAGAAGGCTTTTCATAAATTTATAGCCGTGTTTTTAATAGCACACTAGAGAAACGGTTGTTTGTGCATAAGCGCTAGCTTTTCTCACGTTTGGGATTTGGGTTAATTTACAAACACAGCCCTGATTTTGATTACTGATTACGCTCATTTAAGCTTGCAATTAAAAGGACTAGCTGGGCTCTTTAACATTAAGCCAAATTACATCCGGATGGGTAAATATTAATTTTATGAATATTTATATGTATTGAAGGTAATATCAATCAATAGACTGTACTGGAAAGGAAACAACATAATATATTAATTATTATAAAAGTTTTAAATAGCTCAAATGCGTCGTTGATTGCTAACTCCTAGAAATATCGCTGGTATAAACTTCACAACCCTACATAAATATTTATGTTTTATAATCAAACATAAACACAATATTAAATTGTTAAAATTATATTATTCAGCCCAGTGACCTACATTTATTTAATATTTAAATTACTTTCTTGCGTTGTAGCCTAAGAAATATTGTTTTATGACACTTGTGGTTCCCATCGCAAAATTTGGCAACTCATAAACAAAGTTTGCTACTTACTTGTAAAAGTTTTACGCCATTTTTGTTACCTAAACCCAAACCTCACTCATATTTAAAAGGACCCGTATCGTACTTTTTTCAAATATTTTGTACCGCGGTTTTTGCGCACCCATTTTAAATACAGAGTGTCCAACAAGTCGTCCAGCGAGAAGGGTGGACGTACGACCTTGGCGTCCGCAGACAGACTGGTTGGCGTCCTGGCGCTCCAACCCTCGGCGTCGAGACGCTTGCGCTATCTTCGGTTCCAATTCTTCCGAAATTTACTGACGGGCTTTGGTTTTGGCGATGTTCTGGGGTTCCTTTAATTTTACAGTTTTGTTAGGCCCTTTGTTGGTAACTAATTGGGCTAACCCCAAAATGAATGTTTAACTGTGATTTGAAAGTTTCTAACATTGATTTTCTCCTTTGGGTTATGTTTAAGGTTTTAAAATTAGAGTTAATTGCTATACAAATTTTCCACGCAAACTGTACTGCAATGAAAAATTTAAGGTTTTTTTTTATAGTTTATAGTTATGTTCGAAGAAGGTCCAAAATTCTAACATCAATTAAATAACTAATAATACGAATCAAATACTCTATTCATTATAAATATTAATTCTAATTTGTTGACTGTACGTAATATAACGTTTCACAAAATTTTTCATCATGTAACATATCTCAATAAGTAATATTAATGCCACGTCTAAATAGATTTCTATTTTATAACATAGTTAAAATGGGTTTAATTTATACAGAGAAGCAGTAATTGATTTAATCTCCGTATAATTGAGGAGAATAACCAGCAAATTTTAGTTCATTCTGTGTGTTAATTAAAATAGTTGGGTTTGGAAACCTAGAGAGAATGTTCATGTAATTGGATAAGTGAATGAATAAAACGAATAACTTTATTACTTCCCTCTGTATCAGTCATTATTAAAATGCAAAATTTGTAACGAAAAGAGACCAGCAAGCATTTGCTTGGCATTATAATTAAATTAAGAAACGAATAAGAACGAAATCTTACATTATTCATATAATTTCAAATTTATTAGATTTCATTTTTAAAGTTACAATTTATTTTTTAAGCCATAAGCATGTTTTCTATGTTAAACAAAAAAATTGTAAATTCTAAATTAACCACATGTAAAAAATTTTCGTAAAATTCTTCATTATATGTATAACCTAATTAAATATCTAACACCAAGAACACATTTAAAACCGACTTTTAGTGTATAGTATAATTAAAATTGGTTTAATTTAAACTGAGTAGCACATCGTAGTTATTTTCGTGTTTTAATTAAAATATGCAAGCTTGGATTCATAGAGAAAATGTTCGTACAATTACGTTTGCATTCCGTTTTATTTCTATTTGGACACATGCACATGTGAGGGCAAAGCTAGTTAAGCATTGAGATGTATCAGAAGAAGTCTAGTATGTTTCAATTTACTTTTAGGAAACGTAATATTATTCATAGATTCTACAAAAGATTCAATTCTGTCAATAATTGAGTAAAGTTAATAATTTATAATACATAATATTAAATTTCTGAAGTAATAATGTTGTTTATATGACTGTACCTATGTATCCTAACCAAAAATCACATTATTCGCTGTATACACATGCACTTACATAATGAAATATCACTGATTACTTACGTTTGGTATTTAACAAAAAATATATATCAATGCTGTTTGTATCGCTATTATCGAAAACAAGATTGCATAGAAAGATTGCTAATTGTGCAGTTATAAATTATAAACTTCAGACAAATGTCCGCGCTCAAATGTTCCCTCATTCAAGTTTTCCAGCCCAAGTATCCAGGCGACAAACGTCCCTGCGCTCAAATGTCCACGCCAAAACGTACACGCGCTTCAATGTTCCAGCTAATACGTCTTATAGTTGGACGTCCCCGCACTTAAATTTCCGCAGTCAATCACCTGCACCAGAACGTGCCGGTGTTCGAACGTCTCCGTGCTTAAATGTCCGCACCAAAACGTCTCGGCGTTCGAACGTCCTCGCAGCGAAATGTACGCGTCCAAACAATAACGCCGAAACGACTTGGCGTTCGAACGTCCTCGCAGCGAAATGTACGCGTCCAAACAATAACGCCGAAACGACTTGGCGTTCGAAAATTCCCATGTTTAAATGTCCGTGACAAAACGATATTCGAACGTCCCTGCACTCGTTTATATCCGCTCTTAAACACTTGCGCTAAAACCTGCTAGCGTTGGAACACGTCCCGCACGTAAATGTAGGCGCCCAAACAACCATGCCAAAACATCTGGGCATTCAAAAATTCCTGCGCTTTAAATATGTGCGCAAAAACGCTTTGACGTTTGAACGTTCTTTAATATACCTGTCTCAAACGCTTGCGCTAAAACGTTTAAGCGTTCGAACATCTCCGGACTTAAATGTGCGCTCAAACAACCACGCCAAAACACTCTAGCGTTCGATAATCCCTGCGGTTATATCCGCGCAAAAACGCCTTGACGTTCGAAGGTATCTGCACTTACATATCGTCGCTCAAACGCTTGCGCTAAAACGTGTAAGCCTTCGAACGTCGCCGCACTTTAATTTATGCGCTCAAACAACCACGCCAAAACACCGCGGCATTCGAAAATCCCTGCGTTTTAAATATCCGCACAAAAACGGCTTGACGTTCGAACGTCTCTTCACTTCAATATCGTCGCTCAAACGCTTGCGCTAAAATGTGTAAGTGTTCGAACGTCCCCACACTTAAATTTGTGTGCTCAAACAATCACGCCAAAACACCCCAGCATTCGAATATCCCTGCGTTTTAAATATCCGCGCAAAAACGCCTTGACATTCGAACGTATCTGCACTTAACTATGGTCGCTCAAACGCTTGCGCTAAAACGTGTAAGCGTTCGAACGTCCCCGCACCTAAATACATGCGCTCAAACAACCACGCCAAAACACCCCGGCATTCGAAAATCCCTGCGTTTTATATATCCGCGCAAAAACGCTATTCCGACTTCAACACTGACTCGGTCACTTAGTTCTCCGTTTCCACTCATGTTGATGAAGTTGCTGCTGTATACATCTTTAATAATGTTAATGAGGTTCACGGGTGCTTGTCTTCGGAATTGCAAATTAATTACTCCGTTTAACCGATTTAGAGTGAAAGTTTCTTGTAAATCTCTGAAGCGAGGATAATTTAATGCGTTAAGTTCCAGCGCTTTATGATATTTATTTATTATACGTATGTACGTGCTTCTTGGAAATTCTTAAAGCTCTTTAACCAGAGTTATACAATTACTGATTCTATTGGATATTGATCTGGTAGTTACGCTTAAATTAGCGAAAATATTGAGTTCTTAACGAAATTACCCATTATAATAACAAAGATACAGTTCAATTTTTCTATAGTTGAAAGATAACAATAAAAGTCGCATATAATGACTGTGAACGTCGTGGTGGAAGCTGGAGGAAGCAGACCAATTCTACGAAGACATAACAAATGCAAGGAAATTAGAAAAAGCCTATTATACCGTGGTCACTGGAGATTTTAACATTAAAATTGGAAGGAAAAAATATGGCGACACAGAACTTTTGACTAGGAGAAAGAAATAATCGAGGAGAAATGTTGCTAAATTTGCACCGAAACGAGAACCTGTATTGCTTGAACACATTCTTTGAGAAATCCGAACAACGAATGTGGACCTGAAGAAACCCGGTAAAAAATGAAATCGACTACTTAATCTCAAACAATAATAGATTTCTAAAGATGTCTCCGTCCTAAACAGATTCAATACAGGGAGCGACCGTAGGTTAGTCAGGGCAGACATCATAATAAATACTAGACTAGAGAGAAACAAAATAATCCGGAGGCCCCGATTTCCGACAGGTGAAGAGCTAAAAATAAAAGAACAAGAGTATCAAAACGAATTAAAGCATAGATTCTAAGCTACAGAATCCTTGATCAACCTAAACTTAAACGAAGTTGCTGAAAAAATCACGTCTAGCATTCAGATAGTAACAAGGAAAATCTGCATGAGAAAAACAGCTAGAAACACAACAAAGAAGAAGAACAGAACCAACTGCAGAACATCATAAAGATCTAAATAAGAACATCAAGGAAGAAATTCGTAAGGTTATAAGAGCCTACAATATTAAAATGATACAAGATACTATTGCAATATGAAAGTGTTGAGATCTAAAGTAGCAACGGGAAAAACGGAAATAATAAAAAATGAAAAACCAACAAGGAACTATTGTGTCCGATAAAGAAGAGATCCTCAAGATAATTGAAGATTTTTACACAAGCTACATACATCCATAGCTCCAGAACCGGAAGCGGATTCAAAAATATCAGAAAAAGATGGACATGTGAACATCCTAGATGTAGGATCTGAAGATATTCCGGAGATTACAATCGAAGAGATAAAATGAACACTGAAACAAATGAAAAATTGAAAATACCCAGCAAGAGACCAAATTACTTGAGAAATATTAAAAATGGAAGGCAAGACTGTAGAAAAAGCTATTCATATATTATTAAATAAATGCTTACAAAAGGGAAGAGTCCCTACAGATTGGTACAACTCAGAAGTAGTGCTACTGTTCAAAAAAGGTCACACGGCGGATATCGAAAGCTGCCGGTTTCTGACAAAAATAGTAACAAATCGCTTGACACAGAAACTTGACTTCTACCAGCCCGTGGAACAAGCCGGCTTTCGGAAGGGCTTTGGATCAATGGACCACATACAATTATCACGGTCGCTGATAATAAAAGGAAATGAATATAATATATCAATTCACTTAGCCTTTATAGACTTTCGCAAGACGTTCGATTCTATTGAGACGTGGCCATTCTTAGGAACTACGGACTTAGCTAGGATAAATTCAAGGTAATCAAATACTATAAAAAACATTTACGGAAACGCATCTCTGCAAATTAAAATTGACGAGAGTACATAAACAAATAAGATTCCTATAAAAAGAGGAGTCAGACAAGGCGATGCCATATATCCGAAAACTTGGCTTTGGAAAATGTGTTCAGAAAGTTGTCCTGGGAAAATTAGGGTCTAAAAATTGTTGGTCCATACGTAAGTCATTTAAAATTTGCCGATGACCTGGTCTTAAAATGTAGTGACGTAAGCGAGCTGAAACAAATGCTTCAAGAAGTTGATCGAGCGCCCAAAGAAATCGGTTTAAAAATAAACGAAAAGAAGACAGAAGCTATGAGTCAAGCCGATATAAGGATTTCCATAGAAAATCACCAAATTGAGAATGTCTCCGAATACATTTATCTGGGTCACCTTATCAAGATAAACAAAGAGAACCAAACCAAGGAAATAACACGAAGAATAGGACTTGCATGGGCGGCTTTTGGTAAGATGCGATACATTTGAAAAAACAGTAAAGCTTCCGTAAATTGAAAATGTAAAGTGTGCAATACTAGTGTTGTACCAGTAGCCACCTATGGTTTAGAGACGATCACTATAAGAAAAAACACAGCAAACCGTCTCGGAGTGATGCAGAGGGCGATGGAGAGAGCGATGCTTGGTGTTTGCTTGAGAGACAAGATAAGAAATTGTTACGGGCCGATTCTCGCTACGAGAATTATGGGACAGAGAAAACCGCACGTTGGCGTGCTAAGAAATTTTCGGTACGGCCAAACGCGCTTTTCTTGGACCCGCAAACAAAAAAAGATGGTAAAGGCCAGCGGCTTGCTCAGAGGAGTAGGGGAAGGTTCGCTGAAATTGCTTATAGAGAAAATGCTTAAAGTTGTGTACAGGGTGAGTCAAAATAAGTGGGCGCCACCTTTCAAGCCCAGCTGATTAGGGAGGCCCTCGTGAAAGGTCGACAGCCAGCAGCTACGGGAATCGAACTCACCTTTCTTTTGTGCTTTTTCCTAGATCTTAAAGCTTGCAAAATCCTTACACAAGTACTTTAAAACACAGTAATAAAAGACATGCGGAATTTTAACACACATATAATGAACTGTCAAAAATGGCACATATAAAAATATATAGCAATGTGAGGCAACTTTATAACGTAGAACACAAACAGTAATAATTTCGAACGTTCGCATACAACTCTACGCCGCTGGTCACGCTACATTTAATGACTTCAATAACTGCGTTTCCCGGGGGCGTAGGGTTCACAGAAATAGTTTAACATTAATATCTTTTTCTTCTGCTGAATACAGTTAACAAAAAGGACCGTGTCTGAGGATCGATACAAAACGAGGTCCATAAGTTTGAATTTTGCAAGATTCTTGAAACGTTTTTGGCTTCCCAAAACACAAAACGGCAAGTTTTTCTTTACCTTGTATTGAAGACGGTTAGCGCCAGGATCAAGGTGTAGAACCCCGGTGGAAGACAGGGAATGGGGTCGACAACGTCCTTCAGGACCGCTTGGAGCAAAAGAATTGGTGTCCCGCTCCGGGAAATTGTTGATTTTGACGAAGTTGGAAACAAGGCGTACACTTGCGCCCACAATGCTGGCACGGGATTCCTTCTAATCCGTCGAGATCCGATAAAAGTCGAGACGCACAAGTAACTGCACTGTGCACTAACGACTATCCGACTTTCTAGTAGATTCTTTAATTTTGCCTGAAGCAAATATTCGGTACGGTAAGGTGAATGAACAGCAGGAAACGCCGCGGTTAAAGGAAAACCCGATGCTCGTACGTCCAACTCGGTCAGGGGATAAGAGTCTACTTCCACTAGATAAAAACTGAAAAGCCGGCACTGCAACATATTACGTAAATACAGTTGCCGATTGATGGAGATTTCGGACAACTGGAGTCCACCGAGGTCTGAACGGGACTAACTCAAAAATGCAACGGGACTTTACTTCTCCCAAATGATATTGCACAACATGACGAAATCATATGGAATGTTCTAGAAAAGAATTTTTTTTTGACGCTCCGAGTTCCAGGAAACGTTCGAGGTCAACGCGGAAGAATACAAGAGCTTGCAGTTGTTACACAAAGGAGACTGTTAACATATCTAGAACTTCGAAAGACAAAACAAAATACCGAAATGGTAACCCAAAATAAGACTTACTAAAATAACGTTCTATTCATTTTAACGAAGCGGCAAACGAATTACGGAATTAATAAAGTGTAGCGGCAAATTTGAAAATCACATAACAAAATGAATAGATCCGGAGAAAAACGAAGGTGACGGACATAACCAAACGAGTGGCAGAACTGAAGTGGCGTTGGGTCGCTCACGTAGCACGACAAAACAGTGATCGATGGGCACTAAAAATTGTGCAGTGGAGGCCGAGCGAAACGAAGAGAAGCAAGGGAAGACCACAACGGAGATGGATCGACGACGTGAACCAGACAGCAGGCCGCAAATGGTTGCAGATAGCGCAAGACAGAAGCAAATGGAGAGAAATGGGAGAGGCCTACATCCAGGAGTGAATGGCTAACGGCTGAGGGAGCGTCCTGGACATTCCCATAAATTTTCAGAAAAGACATCTTATCACCTACCCGTTGTAGATACTTAACAGGCCATTGGCCTATACACAGACGAAGAAGAAGACATCTTTATACTCTTGATTCCTTTCAAGACTGAGTGTAAGCCACAACTTTTGACGCAGCATGTATTAATTCGAATTTACGTTGATGACTGTAGTCTATTGTAGTCCGCTTAACAGCACTTGGAAATAATCTAAAACTAAATTATAAATGACAAAGATTTACTTTATCTTGATAAAATGATACTGTAGCTAAGTTAGTACCACATTTCAATTTCCAATAATTCAGGCATTTTACGAGGGCAGCCTTTTAACTTGATACAAAAACACGGAAAGGAAAAAATTTGTTTGGAGCAATCTGTTTTATTGGTTTTCAAAATATTCGCCTTTAAGATTTATACACTTTTGCATGCGTTCAAACCAATTCTCAAAACATTTTTCAACTCTGAAGTTGGTATCTCAAAAACATGATTTTTGAAGGCTTCAACAACTTCTTGAGGTGATGAAAATCGCTGTTCGCGCATTTTTTGTTTCACATTCGGGAACACAAAGAAGTCGTTAGACGATAAATCAGGTGAATACGGGCAATCAGACATTAATTAGATGCTTTTCCCCTTCAAATAATCAATTGTTTGACGTGCTGTCTGAGATATAGCATTGTCATGATGAAGAATGATGCGACGTTTTCGGTTGTTTTTCCTGATTTCGTCGATGACTTCTGGCAAACAAATTGTTGTGTTAACAGCGTTAACTGTTCTTTGGTCCTTTAAAGGAATGGTTGCGACATGCCCAGTACAAACGAAGTAACAAGCGATCATTTTCTTTGATGTGCTTCGTGAACGAACAACTTTTGTGGGATTCGGTTGATTTTGGAACACCCACTGGGATTGTTGCTTAGTTTCCGATTCATACAAATATATATGCAAGTTTCGTCACCCGCTACGATGTTGTACACGGCTTTTGCCGTTCCTCGGTCGAATTCTTTGAGTATTTCGTTACACCAATTAACACGAGCCTTTTTTGAGCTTCGGTCAAATTATGCGGAATCCACCGGGAACAGATCCTTTTCACAGCTAAATGTTAATGCAAAATCGAATGTACTGCAGTCTTCGATATGCCTAAGAATGCCTCTATCTCTCTGTAAGACACATGCCGATGTTCTTCAATCATGTTGCGCACAGTAGCGATGTTTTTCGGAATAACAACCGATTTTGGTCGACCTTCACAAAAATCATCACTGACGGACGCACGTCCACGGCAAAATTCTGCAAACCAATTGTAGACAGTCTTTTCTGATGGTGCTTCATTACCAAAAGTTGAACGAGGCGATTCTATGCATTGTTGTTGAGTTAGGCCTCTATTAAAATCGTAAAAATCATCCAACGAAAATCTTCACGTGAAATTTCCATTTTGTTTTCACGGAATTGCTTTTTTAAGCTCTCACTGTAAACAACCTACTCGGACTATTTCTAAGCTGCGACAGTTTTCACAATAACAAATGTCAAATTTTATAAAAACACGAATGACACATCTCAATAGCCCCATCTAGCTGTCGTTTGTAAAAACTTATCGTACTTAATGTGATTAAACTACTTGTTTGATTTGCGAAAACATAAGCCACATCACATACGCAGATGAGACGGTTGTCGTTTATAGTCTAGATAAGCATCAAGCTCTTCTTGGGAAAATTAATGGAGCGAACGTAATTATAGATTCCACTTGATTCTAAGAAAAAAACGATAGTCAGCTAAAACGCATACCTCTCACGGTTTTGACTATCGAACGAGTCAAGAAATACACTTATTTGGCATCCATGGTAAATACACAGATAAATCCGTAGAAATCAAACGCCGAATCTAGAAAGAAAAACTCTAGGTAATAAAATGAAAACATAACTGAAAATAAAATGGTTAGATGTTACAGTCTTCCACGCTTTTTGTGCGGCTTTGAGACGTGGACCAAGGCAGAAACCCTTATGAGAAACTGGCGGCGTTAGGAATGTGGATATATCGAGGAATTCTACGCATCTCATGGGTATAACGTATAACTACCGAAAAAGCAGTTAGTAGAATGGAGAACACGATAAAAGTAGCATATACAGTGAGAAAACGACCATAGAGTACTTTGGATATATTCTGAAGAACAATAAGTGTCGAATACTGCAATTTATTCTACAGAGCAAGATCTATGCCAGAAATGAGCTAGGAAGAATGAACAAGTTTGTACAAAACGTATGCTAGTGGGTTGGAATCACATATATATATAAATTTATCTAGACAAGCAGTTGATAAAATTAGAACAGTTATGATAATCGCCGACGTTCGTCGAGAATAAGGCACCAACAGAAGAAGAAGAATTGATCGGCATATTTGCTGGATTTACTTCGAACTTGCCTGTGCAGATTTTGATCATTTCCAAGTGTGTGCTTGTCATGATGTTTTTGTAACATTCGTATAAGTATTTTCTGAAATATACAGAAGTAAAATGTTTCATACATTGAGTAAGTCCAGCCAGAGAGCATCTTATTTCCTTATACTTTACCTTGTACTGAGTTTCTTAGATGTCAAAGAATTACTCCTTCTTCTTTAACTTCCGTCATCCTGAAGTAATTTTTAGTTCAAGCAACAAACTCTGCATTTCTGGATCTAATGTAGAATATCTGTCATCGTTTCTGTTATTTCTAAAGCTATCGCTTGTATTGCTTAAAATTCTACAACCGTGGAGTTCGAATAATATATACCTTTCATGTGGCTTCCGTAAATTTATATTTTAATTAATTAAGTATACCAAAATATGTTTGAACCTATAACCAGCCAACGTACAGCTGACATGAATGAAGCGATTCTTTGAATATCAAAACGCCCTAAAAAAGCTCAGTGGTGTGTGAAGACAGCAGCTTCCACAACAGCTACCAAATTTGGTCGAACTTATAAAATCTGCAATGAAACATTCAAAGTGACCACTAAGCCGTGTCGAGAGTATGTTCAACTTCAAGCGGCGCTTCTGTTTAGGGCATAAATGTTTCTAAAGTGTATTTCCAACATTTGCGTTATGGAAATTAAAGGTAGGTTTATAAATAGATATGTGTAGAGGACGTGCTGCTTTAGTACATAGTAATGAAATTCAAAATGAGCACTGATTAATGGCGGTGGTAATCACCACACAATTTTAATCATCTCTTTCAAGTAGAAATGCAGGAAATATTGAATTTACTTTTCTATTTAGTTTTCGTTAATTCGAAAAATAGGAAGACAATTTGTTTAATTAATTCAAATATTGAATCAGTTTTGTTTGCGCGCAGGTAAAGGCGAATAAACAAGTTAGAATTAATATATTTCAGGAATCGTTTCTTAGTTACGGCAACTGTAGGAATCAATTAATCAATTACGTTATTATATAGAATTTCTAGTTTCGTTTGAATGGAAACTTACAAGGAAGTAGCAATTCTTAGTTAACGCAAATATCGTAAATTAGCTTATCCATACTGGATAAGAAATTGGCAAACAAAGAGCTAATATAATTATATTTTCGGTACACTGCATTTCTGTAAACAGAAATTACTATTACAAAAAAAGAATCACAAATATTTTAAATTTCTTTTTCCCACATTACAGGAAAAATTAAAGGAAGAAATTTATTGAAATTTAATGATTTGAATAAGACACTTCCATAAATGCCAATTCCCACATATTAATCTGCAACTAACTCAAATATCTAAAATATTATGATTTAAAGCTAGACAGAGAACTGAAGAAAATCTAAAAATTATTTATAGTAGGCGGCGGCTGCAATTCTGTATGCAAAGGACGAATGGCAGTATCCTAAACTTAAATAGTAACTAATGCAAGCTTATGTTTCTTGTCCGAAATAAAAATTGTCCCAGGATAACTTGACACTTATTTGTTTCCCCCGTTCACTGCATTTCTGTATGCAAAAGCAGTAGTAGCAGTAGACACTAGTCAACCATTAATCATTAACTTAATCTAACGTTGTAAATGTAATTTTTTGTACCAAAAGGCGAGCTGGTGTTAAAGCCGCTTTATATGAATTAATTTCTCAATTTGTTTGCCGCTTCGTAAGAATTAATAACGTTATTTGAATTGCCGTTTGTATGTTAACAGTTTTGGTTACTTTGCGTTTTTCTAAGATTGAGCGTTGTTAACAGTTTTGTTAGTATTTTGCCTTCAGAAATTAATTCGTGGCCAAATTAGTCCCAGAACTGTTCAAAGTTTTTTCTTTGAAAGATATTTTCGCCGATCAGACGGGATTTCAAGGAACTTCTTTGTTAAACATTTAGGAAATGTTTTTAGGCTTCGCTCGAAAGTCACACGTGTTAATTTTCGTTCTAGAACTGTGTCGAAATATGGTGTAATTTTTCACCTTTCATGGCTCCGGTCTTCCGAAATTACACCTTCAAGGGAGGGTCGTAAATAAATCGAGTGCTGCAAGTGTCGGCATGGGTTTTCGACGGGTATACCTGGTGTAATTTTCGTTTCGTTGTTTTACCATGGGGTGAAAACAACACATCGACAATTGTCGGATTTTACAGAAGTACGCTAGGATTTTAAAACCAAACAAAAGGCAATTCTTTGTAAGTTGGCCGATCGCCTTTCGGCGGATTAATTTCGAAGCCCAGAGCCTGTCCCTTTACTGCTACCATCGTTCGGAGAGTCCTGCCTATCGTTCAACGATTAACAGCCTGTTGAAATCAACGTATTTTTCTGCATCTGGAAATCGCCCTTACATTGTGCCTATCTCGTTCTAATCCATTCATCGGAATTTAAGGTAAAAACAGACTAGTTTTTTTTGTGTGTGGTGAAAAGAAACTTATGCGCGACTTGCAAAATTTGACCTAATTAAACTTTGTTTTGTTGGAACAAAAAGCGACCTTCAGTCGTAGATTGTTTTTATTTGTACTAGTATTTGTAAAAAGTAATTTAGTTTATATTGTATGATGCCTGTAACCCGACGCCTTTGGCCACGCAGCTATTTGAATAAAGTAAATATCGTGCGCCCAAAGGCGGCGAGCTTCGTTTTCCGAACGTTCGAATATTTGTTGTAAAACTATAAAAACACAGTTGATTATCCTTTTTTCTTTATAGTCATTGCCTGTATCGCCATTTTAATAATTTCATTATATGTGTTTTAAAATTTACTGCCTCTTTTATTACTGTGTACTCTGTATTTGTATCTGCAAGAATTTTGCAACCTTCAAATATATAGGAGGAGGCACAATAAAGGTGAGTTCCATTCCCGGAACCTGTCGGCTTCTCGGCCTTCCACGAGGACCTACAATCAGCTGGATTTGGAAGGTGGCGCCCATTTATTTTAATTTACCCTATACACAACTAAAGATTTCCTCTCGTAAGCGATTTCCGTGAACTCCCCCTACTCCTCGGAGCTAAGCTGTAGGCCTTTTTCCATCTATCTAGTTACGGACTTCGGAAAAGCTCAATTGGCCCGTAACACACCATCCATGTTGAGACCAGTATCTAATTTAAACAGCCTTACTTGAATTTTTTCGTGCCATATAGAAACTCTACCAGCAGAACCTGATAATCATTTACATCTGTAATACACAGTATTTCTAAATTCGAAGGGGCCAACGCAACTTGTTAAAATTAACAAGTAACAGGCAGAACGTGTGAGATACACCCCACATGCTCCCTTTGCAAAAATATTTTAATAATGATCCATACAGTGGGCTAATTCCTAATTGAAATACACAGGTATATGGACCTCGAAAATAATAAAGGTTGGTAGTCCAACTCTGTTTCGTATTATTAGTCCCAGCACTAAGAGGCAGAATTGGAAAAATAACAGGACTAAGCCCTAAATTAAGAAATAGAACAAGAAGAATATTTATTTGTTTATATTCTGGAAAACTACATCGTCAGAAGATACTGGTGTGAGTTGGTGTACATCTACTGTGAGAAGATTTTGGACTCCGAGCATGTACAGCAAGAAATCACTGCTGTCTAAGGCACTAAACGGTTTGCAATGAGCAGAACAACATTGTCACTGGACAGCAAAACAGTGGCAAACTGTGCTATTCAGTGATAAATCCATCTTCAAGGGGCTACTAAATTGTAGCTAACAGTAGGGTTTCCATGTTCCCGTTAATAAGTGACATTTCTACTTGTATTTTTTTAACTAGTAGGCAACATATATTGGAATAAGGTACAACAATTTTCAAAATGTTACAAAAACTTCTGATAAAATGTTAATAACAATACTACAAAAATATGGTAAAATCAAGTTAGTTTTGCTACCTATATGGATACAATTTAATTAATTTTTTCGCCTTGTTGCTAATAACCTGACCACTAGTTTGGTCCAGTGGTTAGATTACTGGGCTCCGATGCAAAAGATCGGGCGTTTGAACTAGTGCTGTCAAATCCGTTACATTTTAAAATCCGGATTTCGGATTTTAAATTACCCGGTATCCGAATAATCCGGAATCCGCCGGATTTTTACTATCCGGATAAAATCCGTCTTGCAAATCCGTATCCGATAAGTTCACTATCCGGAAAATCCACTATCCGGATTTATCCGAAGAATCCGATATCCGGATATATCCGAAAAATTCGATATCCGGATTTGCCCTAAATAATCCGCTATCCGGATTTTTTTTAAATCCGATATTCGGATTTAAGCAAAAATCCGTTTTCTGAATTTATCTGCGTACGTGTATTTATTAAATTAAATTAAACATTTAAGTAAATTTACATAAATACAGTCTGCATTAATCTGGCATGTAGAATTTGTATGAATATGCAGTTAATTCAAATAAAAATTGTAGGTATATACGTATTCCAGTAAAATCGCAGCCTATGTCTAAGTTCCTCATTGTAAACTTAATTATTCAAAATTATCGATAAATCTGTTATAAATATATTATCTGGATGTATTCGTTATTTAAAGTCGCGTCGGCGCAAAATCTATAAAACGTATAATTTCAAGACAGAAAAAAATGGGTGCACAAAGCCAGCGCGCTCCTGGCAAACGAGGCTATTACCCCCCCCCTTCCACTAAATAGTGATGGGTACGACGGAAATATTAATAAAAGTACACATAAAACATTAAAAATTTATAAGAGAACTTATTAGTTATAAGTTTCATTCTTTCAATTATTATAAAATACTAATTATAACCATAAAATAAACAAAAAAACTACTTATAAACAGAAACAGTATTACACCCAATGACCTAACAAATAAAACATAATTCATAATATTAATATTCAAATAAACACTAAACATGTAAGCAAAGACTATTTATATATATATATAAATATATAAATATATAAATAGTCTTTGATGTAAGTAAGCTGGGTTAGATAAAATTCTTTCTAAAAATTTTAAATGTTAATGTAGTTTCTTAAGTAACCCTTTGTAAAATTGCGGTCTACCTTTATTAATAAACCTGTCTCACCCATTCGACAAAAAGGTATTTTGAAGCTGGGATAGTGGTCATTCATTTGTATATTTCTGTAAAGCATTTACGCATTTCCAAGAAGGCCCCTGGTCAAACGCTATGGTGCCTACTTATTGTACCCTAGCGTCGGCCTTGTGATTGTAAATTTAGACATGTTTCTGTATAGCTACTAAAAGGACAGTTAAGTTCGGTTACTTGTTTTTTGTTATATAATTATTTCGACAGTATTTTCGTTAGGTTAACAAAACGAACTTCCTTACGGCAGTAATTTTCATACATTTATTTAAAAAAGTACCAATGTACAACATGTCGTGCCATTTGTTTTAATTTAATATTAATTTTTAAATAATTGATCACTTTTATTGAAACTTGAATTTACTTTTAAAATTAAAAGCGTACATCTGCACATTCGAGGCGTGAAAGGAGAGTTTTAGTATTGCAATGCCAAAACATTAATTCGCGAATCTTTTTCGACTTATCCTGTGCACTCAACTTAATTAATCACGCTTTTTTTTGGAATAAACTTGATCACATGGGAGTTCGGGGTGTCGTGAATGACCTTATAATGTCGTACTTACATGGTAGAGATACGATTATTAAAGTAACTGATCAGTATTTAGATAAATTCGTGGTGGACTTGGAAATTCCCCAGGGGTCAGTTCTGGGTCCTCTTATTTATATTTTTTCTGTGAACGACTTAGACAACAATGTCGACAGATTGGCTCGTACTATATGCAGACGATACCTGGTTAGCGGTATCTGCAAAAACGGTGAAGGGACTACAAGATTCAAGATGAAAATAAATAACAAAGGCAGTCAATGCCTTCATTGATTGGTGCGGAAAAAATGGTTTAATGGTGAATGTTAATCAAACGTCTTGTATACATTTTCATAAACAAAGGGCACTGCCTAATTTAAGCTTCCGATGTAATAATGTAGTTTTAAACACTGGCTTATCGTGTAAATTTTTAGGAATAAATGTAGATGACAAGTTAAACTGGTCACTTCATGTAGATCGTATATGCAATAGATTAAGCAGCACGTTTTGCAATACGCTATTTAAAGGCGGAACTTTCGCAGGAACATCTTATGAATGTTTAATATGCATTAGTGCAATCTGTCGTAACATACAACATATTGATATGCGATAGCGCGTGAATATTCACAGGGTATTTATTTTACAAAAAAGAATCTTAAGATCAATATTTAATATGAAATCCCGAGATTCACTTCGAGAGCTTTTTAAAGACAAAAAATTTTAACAGTTGCATCACTGCTTATTTATAAAGCGGCATTATTTTTTACAAAATATAAAGATAAATTTGTCTTAAATGGAAATATTTACCGTTACCCTACTACAAACTGTAATAGCATACACTAATAAAATCACCTGGTCATACCTGTACATTAATTATAAATAAATTGCCAATATGCTTCAAAGAAATTAATAATGTGAATCAGTTTAAAAAAACGTTTTTATACTCAAAGAGCTATTATAGCTTAAGGGAGTTCTTACAATAATATTTGTTTTTATTGTTTTTTACGCGTAATAAAATTTACTATTGAGCAATCGGGTATTAAACCGCTTACCGTGTTAATAAAGCATAGTTAAACAGCAAAATGGTATTAACAGGTGGTTACAATAAGTAGGAAAGGTTTGCGCACATGAGGAACTGTGCATTTAAAACCCCTATTTAAATAGGAAGCTTAAGATTACCTTAGTAAGAAGGATGCGAAAGATTATTATCAGTACTCCGAAATATTTTGTCTTTGTTTGTGCGATCCTTCAACCCGAAAACGAATCTTTATTGACGATTTTAGAGTAGAAAACAGATTCTTGAAAAACTAAATGAATAGTAGATTTTAGATTAGAAAATCAATTTTCAATTCTTAGAATCGAAAATAAATCTTCGATTTTAGAATCGGAATTTAATTCTCCATTCTAGAATCGGATTTCGATTCTCAATTCTAGAATCGGATTTCGATCCTTGATTCTAGAATCGGATTTCGATTCTCTATTCTTGAATCGGATTTCGATTCTCGGTTCTAGAATCGGATTTCGATTCTCGATTCTAGAATCGGATTTCTATTCTCGATTCTAGAATCGGATTTCGATTCTCGATTCTAGAATCGGATTTCGATTCTAGACTCGAGAATCGGTTTTAATGACGCTGCAGAACCGATTCTTAAACCTAAAGAAGCGATTCCGATTCTAGACTCGGAATCGTTTGACAGCACTAGCAATTAAAGTATATGCACTTATCGCCACAAATTAAAATTGGTGAGTGTAGTCTTTTTAGTAGGATAACGTTATAAGACTTAATTGGATGATACACAATTTAAGTAGCTAAATCAAGCTCTTTTTGGTAACCAGCAAACCGTATTTAAATAAAAACTTAATTTTCAAATTAAAATAAAATTTAATTTTTAAAAAGTAGTAGCTCTAATCGACATGCAAAATTCAAATTCATACCATCATATAATCTGACTATCTGAGTATTCTAAAACTGCATTTTAAAGATACGAATTTTAAAATACGAATTCGCGGAGTTAAGATGTTGCATTCTTTAAAAAGTATGAAATAAAATATTCTTCGGATATTCTAAAATCCGATATCTGCATAGAAACAATATTCGAAATCTGAATTCGTATGGATAATCCGAAATCCGAATCGACATAACAAAATCCTAATTCCAAATTGATTTTAAAAAAATCCGAAATCCGGATCTCTGTAAGAAATCCGAAATCCGGATCTCTGTAAGAAATCCGAAATCTGGATTTCCGTGAGAAATCCGAAATCCGGATCTCCGTGAGAAATCCGAAATCCGGATCTCTGTGAGAAATCCGAAATCCGGATCTAAACCTAAAATCCGAAATGCGGATAAATCCGAATACCGGATTTTTAGCCTTCACAAAATCCGGATCTTCGAAAAAAAAATCCGGATATCCGAAAGTCCTAATCCGGTTGCCAGCTCTAGTTTGAACCCCTGACTCAATGCCCGTTTAAATTATTGGGTATCTTCGTTCGAATGAGCAAGGGGTAACAATGCGGTTGGTTAATGTGTGATGCTCACCACATCACCACGCGACAACCGGGTGTGAGCGCAAGGATACGAGAGCTCTGCCCTTCCGCCTTGCAGGCCCAACCCCTTCATGGGTGTAGAGCCTCACCAATATTATTATTATTACAAATAACCACCCTTCAAAAACGTATTGGATACAACCCCACTTTTAAAATGAATAAGATTTTCTTATAAACAGAACAAAGACAAGACTATGCTGCTAATTAATGTTATGGTATATTATACGTATTGTCTGTTAGAATGACTGGAGTTTGCTTTCCAGTGTTGAGTAGACGGCCATATACCCCGGGCGAATATAAAATTGAATATAAAGATTTGCCAATCTAAAAAATTAAAATTCTATTTTGCTTGCCACGTCGCTCTTGATACCACTTAATTACTACAATCATGCGACGGTAACCGCTATGAATTAGGATCCAGAAAGTAATGAAGAAAAATATAAAAGAAAGGAACACTGAAGATGTCGGGAGAGAACCAAGGCAAATCGATCGTGAAAGCAAGATAATAACAAACGAAATAAATGTACGTAAAATAAACTACCTTGGATGTTGGAACGTGAAAACAATATTTAACACTAGTATGCTAAACCAGGTAGCGGGATACGGAAAAATGACCCTAGAAGATAGAAAAGAGTTGATTTGTTCAGGAAAAATAGAAGAGAATGCGGAAAATGAATTGGGGTGGCGCTAATGCTAGCAAAAGAAGCTCAATATTCATTGTTAGAATGGGAACCCATACCAGATAGGATCATTGCCGCATGATTTAAAGCCTGTTTGTAATTTAACTATAAAAACGTACACTCACCTACAAATGTGGACAAAGAAGAGAACAATGAAGATTTCTATGAGAAACTCCAGAAAGTATATGGCGACATATACAAAAACCGTGGAAAATGATTTAAACATATTAGTCGGAAATGTAAATGCAAACATAGGGAGCGACAACACGGGAAGAAAAATTATAATAGGCAAAGAAGGTCTAGGAGTGATTAATGGAAATGTGACTTGGGTAGCACCCGGAGGAACTATAGGGAACCAAATATATTACGTAGCAATAGAAAGAAGACACAACAATTGCTTACCAGACGCAAAAGCAATGCGAAAAGCAGATGCAGGCTCTGATCATATACGAGTTCAGGCTAAATTAGAATAAGTTGAAAAGCAAAATCCAAAACAACAATACCAGGACGAAATATTGTTACGGGACAATCGAGCTTTTTCGACGATTCGTAACTAGCTTGATGGAAAAGGGCCTACAGCTTAGTTCAGAGGAGTAGGGGAAGTTCGTGAAAATCGCTTATGGGAGAAAATCTTTAGTTGTGTACAGGGCGATTCAAAATAAGTGGGCGCCACCTTCCAAATCCAGCTGAATGTAAGTCCTCGTGGAAGGCCGAGAAGCTAACAGCTTACGGGAACGGAACTTACTGTGATTGTGCCTCCTCCTGTATATTTAAAGCTTGCAAAATTCTTACACCAACAAGTACAAAAGACACAATAAGAGACAGTAAACTTTAAAACACATATAATGAAATGGATAAAATATGACAGTACAGTAAAATGACACAAGTTATAACGCAAAAAGTTTGAATTACATGATTTTAATTCTTGGACGTTCACAGAAACTCGCCGCCGTTGACGGACAATATTTATATTATATTGAATCTGTGTGGCCAATGGCGTAGTTTACAGGAAAAATACAATTTTAATATCTTTTACAAACAATAAATAAATGGCGATTGAAGATCGCTTTTAGGTTGCATAAAAAAATGGTTCAATATCGCGAAATTCTGCAAGTTGACGCGAGCAAAAAAAAAGCTTTCTTTGTCACAACACAAAACTGGGAGTTTTTACCTTGAACTTCCGGTGGATGGCTTAAAGCGAGGCAGGCACAATACGGCGGCGATTTCCAAAAAAAAAAGGGGAAGGAAGACAACGTTCTTCGGAGCAGCGTGGGAACGAGGTGTAACTGTTACACCCTTGTAGAGTGACAAGCTGCTTCCGAATAGGTCAGTTAACGTGGAGACAGAAGCGAGACTTTTTCGGACGACGGAAACGAACCAAATTCCACAAAACACTTGCACGATTTCCTTTTTTTTTCTTTTTATCTTCACAAAGATCGGAACTGAATTCGACAGGTGCAATTAACTTAAATTGTCCAACACCAAAGCGAATCTTCTATTATTATTTTTTATCCTACTTTAAGTCGATTTGATTATGCTTTACAGCAAAAGGTAATACGATAAACTTAACAGAGGCGCCACAAAGGAAAAGAAACTATCTTCGAAGTTACGTCCGTCTATCTTAAAGGTCTAACTTGCACTTTCTTTGCGGCCCCCGTACGGGCGACCGGAGCCATCAGAGATGTAAAATTGCCTTAAAAACGCAACGGGATTTCCATTCTCCAAAACCATTGCACCACATTTCGAAATGTCATGCGAAAGTTCTAGAAGGAATTTTTAACACGTGCGACTGCCGAGATCAACACTTCCGAGAATTTGGTCGGCAGAAAATCAGCCTACAAAGAGAACATTCAAGGGATTAACGGAACTGGCCTTCCATAACTCAATTTTCAAGACAAAACAAAATAGCGAAAATGGTATCCCCAAAATAAGAATTCAATTAAAATAACGTTATTAATTCTTACGAAGCGCCAAACAAATTAAGAAATCAATTCACATAAAGCGGCACATCTTAAAATGAACATAACAATATAGCACACATTGGCGAAGAATGACACAGATGTGCAGAAAGACTACCAGGCTAGATTAGAAAATAAATATACAAAAATGGGAAAAATAAAAAATGTAACAGACTAACAACTGTGGAGCAAATATGAAGAAGCTACAAAAAAACGACAGAAGAAGAAACTGAAATCAAGGTAAAAACAACCAAAGATTAGATGTCAAAGCAAACATGGGATATGATCGTTATCGTATGAACGTTAGTAGAAACGAGACCAAAAGAAAAAGCAGAACTAGAAAACTGTATAGGGATAAAAACAGTTAAGTTAGAGAAAGTGCAAGAAAAGTAAGAAAAATGCATCAAGAGGCAATATTAAAAAGCAGGAAAAGCAGCATCACAAAATGATATAAACACGTTATGCGACATAATAAGACAATTATTAGGAAGAAGAACCTCCAGAAAGTCGCACATACACGTTGCAAAAGAGAAATTACTAAAATCCGAAACAACTACACTCAACAAATGGAAGGAATACTTCTATGAAGTAGAGCAGAAAAATATTACAAGTTAAACATAAACACAGAAGAAATAGAAACAGTCATCAAAAGTCTTAAAATTGGCTAAGCAGCAGGAGTAGATGATATACATACCCAATATACATAACCATAAAAACTAAAATACTCATTAAAACGAATGTGAAAAATGTTTTCTTGTACCGCTACCGACATTTATAAATAAAAGCCTATGACAATTTTAGGAATACACTGGCTTGACGAAATAACTATTGAAGAATTATGGGGGATTGGATATCCTCTAAGAAAACCAAATACAGACCTCACAAAACAAGCAATAGAATATACTATCAGAGAAAAACGGAAGAGACCAGTAAAATTATGGAAGAGAAGCACAGAAGAAGAATGTACCACAGTAAACAAAGGATGGAATGAAGTGAAAAATATAGCAAAGGACAAGCGAAAGTGGAAAGAATTAGTATAAACTATTTACAGCCAGTAAACTCATCAAAACACAATCAAATGAAGCAAAAATAGAAAAGGATAAAGATGACGCGCGGGACTCAAACTCCTGACTGAACTGCATCATTCATCTGTAGCCGTAGAAACGCTCCAAAGTGCCCCATGCTCCTTAAGAAACAAGAAGGACCAAAGATGAAGAAGAGACAACAATCATCCTGGTAATAGGTGTGTATGGCAGAAGGTTTCCTATGGAAGAATTGTCATCAAAATTCGTACTTCCAACAATAACACACGCAACCTATGTTATGGCTAGGGGGGTGTATTTGTGTCAGACTCAGAAGGCTTGGTCAACCGCGTATCGGCTCTGAGATAATGAATGCCACAAAATACATTGAAGTACTGCAGAATAAGACGTTGTCCACTGAGAAAGATTTATTTGTAGAATAAAAGTTTATTTTCCAGAATGGCAATGCACCTTGCCCTAGAACAGAAGCGCTTAAATCCTGGATGTCGATCAAAAAATCGAATCGATTAGCCAGCACAATCCTCAGATTTAAATCCCAACAAAAACTTGTGGCAAGAGATAGTGAACCTCATTTTGAAAAAAAACAACCGACAGAAAAATGAATTTAATCTCAGATTTTATCAACGCCGGGTTTCATAGCATCTCAAGGAAAAACATGGAAAACTTTTAAATTACACACCAAATAGATGCAAATTAGTCACTTAGTAAAATAGCTAGCCGATATAATGTTAATTTATTTAAATGTTGATCAGGATTGCAATATTACAGGTTGTAATTTAAATTATAACAATAAAATATATATAATTTTTAATAAATGTTTTATTTCAAGATGCTTTTACTTATTAAACAAAATTTTATTCTATTCGATTTACTACTGTTGTGAGGGTTTGTACAAAAATATTTTTATTATTTTTTTAAGTTCTTCAAGTGACTTTTTCACCCACTGTATACAGGAAAAACATTTAAATTCGAAGTTTTGATTCAAATCAATTAGCAAACATCTTCGTCGCTAACGAAATCTCGATTACGGAACGAGATTTTCCCTTTAATCAGGCGTGCACGAAAGGTTAAATTCTAGTTGAAAGTTGCTACTCGCTTCTGAAATTAAAATCTAAGGGTCTCGTATCCACCGTAGATTTGTATTTTATATTGTATATATACTAAAATGTTTCCTATTTTTGTTGATTAATTCTATGTATTAAGAAATCTGATACTGGAACGCGAACGAGTAAAGTGCTAGCAACCGTTTAAATATATTTTAGTGATACCTTCTTAGAACATGGGAAGTAGTAATTCTGAAGTGAATAATAAAATCAGCCAAGGAAAACAAGTTATTCTAATGATTAACACTGTCATCGAGAGCAACAGCAGACCTGAAGAGATACTAAACATGTAGTATCTAATGATGCAGTAGAAAGTTTATGCACATATAGCTGTGAAGTCAGCCATACAAGCAGCAGAAGTAAAGGGAGACTAAAAGTGTTGGAAATGGACTTCTAGCGCAGAAGTTGCGGGATATCGAAGCTAGAGCATGTGAGTAATGAGAAAAGTGTAGAAAAGTGCATGCTCGGTATTGAACTATAGTCGATACAATCGGGATTAAGAGATTGCTCGTGTATGGTCATTCAAAACGCATAACAACGAGCGATGGCTCATAGGAGGTTTTGACTGGAAACATACGCGGAGAAAGAAAAAAGAGGCTTGAGTGTACCTAGCACCAAGAAATTGTAGAAATTATGTAGAACAGAGTGACCAGATTTCTAACATAAGAAAATCGGCAAGAGACATTTAGAAATTTGAGGGGGGTTGTAAAGTAAATGATTAAAATTTTATTCCTATTATAACATTATTTTTAATTTTAAACGATAACAAATTTCTTATTTTCCCTGGGTTCAAATAGTTCAATTACATTTCACAATATCAGTGAATGTGAGAGAAGGCTCTTCTTGGATTTTGTATATATCATATCCAGCAATACTTTGTAATAACTTGGCCTTCGGCAGAAGCAAATTCTGGGAATTCCTGCATGAAATATTTTTAAAATTAGTTTTACACATTGTAGGTGCTTCCGTATTCTTTACTATTCTTTCAACTCTTGTAGAATTCTTGTTGCATTCCGCAAACCACGCAATTGTTACGTTTACCAGCTAGTTAAATTTATCAGAAAGTGTAGCTTCATCCAAACTATCAATATTTAGTTATTTTGTATTAAACATTTTAAAAGTTTCTGTAATTGGTTACATGTACTAGAAATGGCAAAATCACAAAATGGGATAATTCGCATACTGTCTTGAATTTTTCGGGACAACGGGACACGAAACTAAAAAAATGGGCAATCCCTTTGAAAACGGGACGTATGATCACCCTATTTTACAATGGTGCAAGTTGGGGATTGGTAGAGTAAGAAGATTTGGCGGTTAGGATGCGAGAAGCGGGTTTTGATGTAGAAATTAAGTACCTATAGTATTCCGTTTAGTAGGTCATTAGTATTTGATCTTGTCTATTAAATATCTTATCAAATATTGCGGAAAGCGTCCAGTTTCTACAAGTGTTATGGACGATTAAATATTTATTATGGCACATTTTCTACGACATTTTAGAAGAATGTGAAATATCTCAATGATTTCATGGCGAACTCTTGTTCCTAGGATGAAAATTCTGAGACATTGTTGGTATTAACTGTGAATAATACTTTTCTATTTAATTCAGAATGTTGTTTCAAAATCACAACTATCGTTCTAAACTATTTTAGTTAGTATCACGAGGTGAGTTTTGTTACGGCTATTCTGTCCGTTTCTCGCATCCTAAACCCCAACTCATCCTATCTATCCATTCATCCTCCCCTAAATCGCTCTTCTACATTACTTTATGTATGGTATCTTTTCATTTTGTTCGCGGTATCCCGCTTTTTTTACGTTCCAGAGATACCCATGTATACATTTTATGGGGTAGTCTGTCCTCTTCCATTCGTTTGAGATGCTCGTACCAGAGTAATCTTTTCGTTTCTATAGTGTCAAATAAGCTTCTATCTACTTCCATTTGCTCTCTAATCGGTGTATTCCTCACATGCTCAAGTTTTGTAAAACTGCAGCATCTTCTGCAGTAATTCATTTCGCTTGCATTTATTCTTCGTGCTAATCTCTTATTTATCCCCATATTTCCGATGCGTAGCTGATTGAACTTTGAATTAGCGTTTTGAACATTGTTGTTTTAGTTTTTTTTAAATAGCTTTGTTCCACAGAATAGAGTGTAGTTGTTGTGTCAGTCTTCGTCCTTGTCCTATTTTGTTTAAAATATCTTTCTTATCTTTGCCGTCTGAGGTTAATGTTACTCCTAAATATTTGTAATCATCTGTTGTCTTAATCGTTCCAGCTTCCGTGAATATATCTTCGCATTGACCTCCAATAACCATACACTCAGTCTCCTGCAAGTTGATTTCGAGCCCCCATTTTGTATAATCTTCCATTAACTTCCTCATCATACATCCGGCGTTATCGGCATCTCCAGCCAGCACAATCTGATCGTCCGCAAAGAGCAAGGTGTAAACGTTCTCTCGACCAATCTGAATACCCACTCTGAAGCACTCCCGTGTCCATATCTTTAAAGTTGTATTTAAATATATCTTAAACAATTTTGGACACATGGTGCAGCCCTGTCTCAATCCTTTATTAACCATTAATTCGCAGACAAGACTCCTCCCATATTTATACAACTGGTACTACTTTCATATAGCTTTTTGACAGCATTAATATAGATTTTATGTATTTCACTCGTCTCCATTATTTCCCATAATTTGTTTACTGGTACACTGTCGTATGCTTTTCTGAGGTCTACATATATTACGTGCATTTCTCTTCCACATGCTGCTTTCTTCTCCATTAATTGTTTCATACAAAACAAGTTATCTATACATGATCTGCCAGGTCTGAAACCACTTTATACTTCCAGTTCTTCTATTTCTTGTTCAAACCTTTCCTTTAACACCCGTCCATACAGTCTGCCAATCGATGCTAATACGCTTTTCCCCTGTAATTTTAACAATCTTTTTTATTGCCTTTCTCTTAAATCGAGCGATTTTCCACTCAAATGGGACTTGATCACCTCTTAAACATTTATTAAATATGGCAATTGACTTCTCTATTGCTACCGTTGGCGCGGTTTTCACCAACTCAATAGGCACACCTCCAGGACCAGGCGATCTATTATATTTCAAGATTTTTATAGCATGTGTTATTTCTTCTATAGTAAAATAGTCCAGGTGTTCAGTCACCTGCTCCGTTGCATATTTGACCTCCTTATATGCATCCCTTTTTTCCGTAAGAAGTTCCTTGTAATACTCCTTCCACTGTCTTAATTCAATGGTTTCAAATATTTTGGTTGTGCGTGTATTTTGCCTTAATCCGTTAATGGTTTTCCACGATTCTCGAGAGCGTGAGCTTCGCATCAATCTATTAATTTCATTGCATTTTCTTTCCCAGAATGAGTTTTTTGCCTGGTTTACTGCTATATAAATAAGCTGCGTGGAAATCTAACTAGGGAACTCTCTAAATACACTCATTTTAAAATTATTCCGCTATCGCTATAAGAGGCTGGTGGGTGTAGAGTATAACAGGAATATATCTGCACAGTGTATAACCAGTTTTTTCCCTGAGAAATCTACACTAGTCCTATTTAATCAAATACACATGATTTTTCTTTTCACGTGATGGAAGCGTCTAGGTGTCCCTTGCATCAATGTGGGACTTGTATTATATATTTTAACTGCTTTTCGGTTTTGTATTAAAAACACCTTGGAGACACTATTCTCTATATCTTTTTCTTCTGTATATAGGTTAATGGCCTGTTTATTACTAACAATGAAGTAAGCTCTGTGCGCCCTGTATGCAAGTATGCAGGGCAGGAGGCTAACCATACCGGTCGAACAGAGAGAGAAGTTCCATTACATGGTTTACGGTTATCAAATATGTTCGAGTGACAACCGAGACCGACTACTTTACGTGATGTCCAATGCACAACCGGTTGTATATGCTAATATATGGGTCTACCCATCCGAGCACTGACCAGTGCAGATTGTGCTGCCCTAAAAATAAAGTTTGGCCGGCGTCCGCGCTGTTCCGCTATGCAATCGCACTTAATTAAGGGTTTACGTTAAATGGGTACCAATAATGAATTTCAATGTGTTAACCTATTTTCTTAGTCGCTGTATTTACAGAAAATTAAGGCATTCATAAGGACTAACTTATAATTACAAACCTTTTCTAAAGATCTCAATTTTGGGAAACTTAATAAACTAAAATATCCCAATTTCAGTATGATGTCATGTTTGTAGAACTAAACAGTACTTGTATTAGAAGAAACTGACTAAAGTGTAAATCAAGTGTACTAAGTAGCAAAATAGAATTACAAATTATTCGCAAGAAAAACTACCTCAAAAGAATGGGAAGAATTTCTTCTATATTGCATTGATATGATAATATTTATTTATTCTTTACCAAAGTCATTTAGAACAATTCCCGTAGCAATGGTATGTGTGTTGTACTTTTCATAATTCATCCTTCACCACTGGTATTTTTGGAATTATTTTTGTGATTCCAACTTATAAAAGAAATAAAGGATAAGAATACTATTCGGCGAGTGCAGGAAGTGTCTGCTAGGGATGTATTCGACATAACGTCTCATTCTTTTTAAATTCTATCTAAGTGACACAGTAACGGCCAATCCAACGTATATTCCATCTCATAAAGTGTTTCCCAGGGTGGAACTACTCTATTCCTAATATACACTGCCGAAATACCACAAATAAATAACATGGCAGTTGCCTCGTTTCCTGATGACATAGCTGCGTTATCTACAAGCCTACCTAGAGCCTTCTCATTAAATGGTACTACAGCAGATGGAGAAGAAAGATCAGTCCAACAAACTCAGTCCAAGATACATTTACCATCAGACACAGCACTTGTCCACCTATACCAATTAATAATCTACCTAGACCTACGAACTCAAAAACGGAATATTGAGGATTCATCCTTGATCAGAAGCTAAGCTGAAACAGGTACATGCAAATAAAACGCAAACAAATGGGAACTCACACTTCGCCAGAGGTAGTACATAAGAGCATGTACTACATTCTCACTGTATAGCTCCAAGATCTAGCGTAACTAGGAAAATAATATTAAATAAAGAGAAATACCAATGAATACTTCCCTCGCAAGTCTAACACATACAACATATTTACTCAATACTCTATATGGAAGTAGATTATCGATCCAAAATGTGAAAAATGTTTTAGATCACATTATGTTTCATCAAACTTACTTACTTACTTCTTCTTCTTAATAGGATCTTGTCTTGTTCTACTTCACGTTTTAAGCCGCTTCTTGCGATGTCGAGGTCAGGAGCCTTTCCACCTTTTTGGTGGTTTACCTCTTGGACGTGTGCATATTTTGGCAATCCTGTGTTCTTCCATTTTTTGTATGTGTTCATTACGCTTTCGCCTTCTTGTTCTACCCCATCGTACTATGTCTTGAACCACATTCTTCTCTTATTTGCTGATTGTGCACTCGGTTCATTAGTGTTCTTCCAGTTATACCTCTTAGGACTTTCATTTCATTTGTTCCCAAGATTTGTTTTGTTTTGCGCGTATCTGTCTGTGTTATTGGTCTTGGTATATCTAGTTGTGTAAGGATTGTTAATACATTAGGTAGTTGTACTCTGTCAAAGGCACTAGATAGGTCTACAAAGCAAAGGTAGGCAGGCTTTTGGTATTCTATAGCGGTTTCTCTTATTTGTCTAATTATGAAGATAGCGTCAGATGTTGATCTATTTTTTCGGAACCCTTGTTGTTCTTCACTTATGTGTGCTTATTTATTTTGTCTTTTAGAATGCTGGTGAATAATTTCATCACAGATTCTAGTAACGTTATTCCACGATAGTTCGATAGATTCTTCCTGTCTTCTTTTTTTGTGTATATGTACAGTAATGCTAGTTTTCCAGTCTGCCGGTATTTTCCCTTTTGTATTAATTTTATAAATAGTAGTGTTATTGTCAAGGTCAGTGCTTGTCCTCCGTATTTGATGAATTCATTAATTATGCCATCATCGTTTGGGGCTTTTCTGTTCTTAAGTTTCTTTATCGCAAGTAGTACTTTAGCTTCGTCTATGTCAACGGTATATTCTGTGTCGTCTATATCTTCTTCGCCGTCGTGTGTTATGACGTCCCCCCACTTTCTGCATGTTCTTGATTTGTGTATACTTCTTTGAAATGTTCTTGCCACTGCTTGCTTTTGATTCAATTTATTTGTTGATATTCGTTTACATTGTTTTTTCTCCTCTTTAGCATTTTCCATACCTTTCTTTAAACGCCGTAGAGATCACTTTCCATTCCTTTTGTGACAGCTGTCCAATAGTCTTCTTTTGTTTTTCTTATTTTGGCATTCACTTCGTTTCTTACTCTTTTGTAGTGTTGGTACTCATTTTCAGTCCTGTTAGACAATTATCGCAAGTACGCTTTTCGCTTTTCTTCTGCTAGTTCTTTTATCTCGTCGCAGAACCATGGGGTTTTGTTACGGCTAGCATTAACATTTAGTTTTCTTGTGCCCAATACTTCCTTTGCTGTATCTAGAATATTATTTTTAACTTTCTCCCAGCTTTGTTCTATTGTATCTGACTCGATGATTTCATTGTTATTTATTTTTGTTGCAATTCATCGTGAATACAAATCTCTAATACTTTGATGTTCCAGGGCTTCAATATTAAATTTGGTATATTTTTAGGTGGTAAACGTTTTAAAGCTGGTATTTTCATTCGAAGTTTACATAACACCATTTTATGGGCAGATCCCACGTTAGGTGAGGTAAGAGCCCTTACATCTACTCTCTGTTCCGGAAATATTGCTCTATTCGTTATTACGTAGTCTATTACAGATTGTTGTTAATACGTAGTTGGTTAATGGACAAAAATTTATTAGAATTTCACTTGCGTTTATTTCTTCCTCATTGAATTTTTGTTTCATGCCAGGTATTACTTCTGTACCGATTCTTCCATTCAGGTCACCCATGATAATAATTTTGCTATTGTTGTTTAGTGTATCCTGTTGAAGTTGTAATTTTCTGTAAAATTCTTCAATTTCATCTAGTGGTTTGCTTACATCTGGAGCATATAACGATAATAAATGTAATTTTTCGTCTCCTACTTTTAGAGTCACTATTATGATTCTGTCATTCGCATAGTCAATATTGTATATACCGTGTTGGTATTTTTCGTGAATTAGAATACCTACTCCTGAGGCTGCTCTCTCTTCCTTCCTCTTCCCACTGTATATCAGTATGTATGGAGAGTATTTTGCTGTTCCTTGATCTTTCTTTTTTACTTCTGCTAGTGCACATAAATCAATATTGTGTTTTTGTGCTTCCAGTATTATTTCTTGTTCTCTGTTGAACCAAGATAGAATGTTCCAGCAAGCTAGTCTTAGTATTTGTCTTTTCCAAACTCGTATCCGTTGTCTCGCATGGTTTGTCATGTGTGAAATCCGTCCTAGTTCCGAGGCTCTTTTTGTTTTTTCCCTATTCATGATTGTTTATTGATTATAAGTTCCTGTGTATCATTATTTATATTTACTCATCCAATCTAGGTCCTTTTCCCTAGCGTGGGTTGGCTTAATTCTTGGTACTTTGAGCTGAATTGGTTTTACCATGGACAGGTAACTAACCTCGTCCATAAACCCTCCTCCTTTCTCATCCGGGCTTCGGACCGGCCCCAGCGGAGTTGTTTCATCAAACGTAGTGCTTATATTGTCAGAATATTTATATGGGTGTAACAAATTTTTGTCAACATTAGTCAATAAAAATTGCAGCAATCTGATAATTTATACTGCAACTTTCAGAGAATATTTGCGTTCCATAAATTGTTTTTTCCCATCAAGTCTAACTAAACCGACAATGTTGATGTCAGCACAAATGTATAGTTCGCAGATTATACATCCTTTAAATTGTGCTCCATAAAAGAAACAAAAATAATACAGAAAACCTTATTGTTTTAATACTTCAAAATTGCATTACAAGAAAGAGCAAAATAATAACAAGCATGATAAAATTCTCATAAAAAAACATCTTCCATTTAATGACACTACTATCAGGCCACAACAGCATTTTACAGGAATATTACCAAAAAACCTTAGGCTCCCTGGCCTCGATTAGCAGTTTAGAAAAGAGTTTACGATAGAAGGAAAATATGAAAACCGAAAGCGGCTATTCAACGTTAGATTTAACGAGGTATTGAAAATTCCAATTTTTTCTAAATATCATTGAAAATCCTACTTCCTATATATTATCCCGCATTCTACAGCAAAATTTAAAAGTTGTTGGCAGATAGTAGAAGCAGATTTAAATGGAGCAAGCAATACATCGAAACGTTGTTGTAAATTTTTTGTCGTGACACATTTGCTTTCGACAACTCCTCTGAGACCTTATGCCTATATATTCGTAATGCTTGTCAATAATCTGAGCCTTAAAATTCGTGCATGCATATAAAATGAAGTTGAGCAAAACTTATGTCAAAATTTTGCCAACAAAATAATCTTATTTTTGCTTGGGCTTTATTATTGCCTTCTTTGTTCTGTGATCACGCCCTAGTCATTGTTACCTTGTGAAAAAAAGAGACAATTAGAATACACCACTCCGTAAAATTGTCCTTTATGCGTAAACTTTCCCGGCGTCTCTTCTTTTCGAAGGATAATTATGAATAATGAATTACATTTTGTAAGACTGTGACACTTGGAAATTACTTTTGATAAATTGGTACCTGCAAGAACACGTTTAATTTATTTAAGACACCGAGAATGTAAATTCTAGTCGGTTTTTCACACCCCTTGTTCCATTTTCTCCAGTAAAAACACTTTAATTCACTTATAATTTTGACCTAGATTTTAATTAATTTATTTTCTTCAAAATTAGGTGCCGTTTGTTATTATCGCTAAAATATGTTTACGTTAGAACTTTATATATATTTTAAATATAATTCGGGCAAATTTAACATTATGAGATAGCAAAGTTTATTACAATTTTCTTTTGACGAAAATAATAAAATACACAATGACTAATCTTTGCTGTAATAAAACGTAATCAAATGTAATTGAATACTACGAGTACAAGTTCAATATTTTCATAAAAATATATTTAATGTAAGAAGGCGTGTTTCAACAGTTTGGGAGAATAAAAATGTGTTCTTGCTGAGATTGTATCCTTAAAATTGTGTATTAAAAGTTGCGCAGCAGACTTTTGAATTTTGTAGAAGAAATAAGTGGCACTTACATCAGCAGAAGTAAATATGTACCCCAAGAAAGTTTCTTGATCTCATTTTCGATTCAATCTCAATAAAATATTGAAAGGACTGCTTATGCATACGTATGTATGTTTTCGTAAGCAGTATTAGAATTTTGAACAATTCCGGATATACAGTTTTACTTTCGTATAACGCCTAAACATTAGTGTTTCCAGATTTTTACATTACACACGCATCCACTGTAAATCTGAAGAAAAACACAAATTAGGAAACTTCGGTGGAATGGCGATTCTATTTTAATTAAAATTGTGTCTCCTTTCTTCCTGAGACATATCTAAATACAGTCTCGAACTCTGTCCTTACAACTTGAATTATGTTCAGTTCTATCGGTCTTTTTCGCACTCTTTTGATACGAATCAATCTGCATAACGCTGTAAATTGACTTCGTCCTAAGAACTGAGAACAGTAAATATTAGAAAACCACAACATTATACCCGGACTATTCTAACATATTTTGTTTTTTGATGATTTTTGAAAAGCCGCTTTGTTTCGAAGATACAGGGCAAAAAAGATTTTCGACAATAACAACATTTTATTACCAAAAATTACATGTAAAGTTTCTTAATCTTAAAAAACAAGAACTGTTGAAAATGTAACGACGCAAGAATCCAATCTTCTCGTCATTGACTGCCGAACCCTTTCAAAAACACCAGGGTCGTTTCTTATTGAGTTACACCCAGCAATTATCCGATTTCTTAAATCTTCCACGTTTTCCAGTGGGCCATAAGTGAGGTCCACCTCGACCAATCCAGCGATCTCCGATCTTCAAGTACCTCATGTGGATTTTCTTCATCGCACACATGGTTATTGTGAAAAATCCTTATTACATTTCTTGAGAAATTCGCTTCATCGGTAAGAAGAACCAGCGTCAGTAGTTGAGGGATTTAAACCAATGTGTGCAAAAGCCATTGACAAAATGCAATACGTGGAAGAAAATCAACAGGAAGAAGTGGCTGAATGCGTTGTATGTGGTATGGATGCAACAAATAGTCCCTAAGAATTTTCTAAACAGTCCCATTAGTTACATTCAAAGTATTTGAAATTTTTCGAGTAGAAGTACCTGGATCTTCCTCTATCATGTCCAGCACATTCTCGTCTACTTCTACCGTTCTTACTGTCATTGGCCTTCCTGGTCCTTCACTTCGTTTCAATGTGCCCGTTTCATGAAGACGTTGATGAATATTTTGGAAGGTTTTTCTATCAGGAACATTACGGTCAGGAAATCGTTTAATGTACAACCGCCTAGCTTGTAATGAACCGCCATCAGCAAATACATAAATGAAATGCATGTTAGTCATCTCGGCATTCGTACAGCGATTCATGATAGAGGACTTCACTAATAAAAGTTTAACTATTAAAGACAGATAATACACGTCAAACAACCAAGCGTCAATCAGTCTCAACAAATTCGACACATACAAAACGATCAATCACGATACGTATTCAAATGAAATACACGTTTAAACTGATTTTCTTTTCAATGTCTGCACTTGCCAGCTGTTAGTGGATAAAACAGGCGTTCTTAGTAATCTGAATGTTGTTAAAAGATATCAACGCGTTTTTAAAAATTTTTATACTCAGTAAGCCCAGTGTAGTACGTCATATTTTTATTTCGGCTACATTAATAGTTTGAAAAATATCAAAATTGGTTTTGTCGAAAATCTTTCTCGCCCTGTATCTTCGAAACAAAGCGGCTTTTCAAAAATCATCAAAGGACAAAATATTCTTAGAATAGTCCAGGGAATAACCCCTTGAATTTTTGCCTAATAGACACCCTATATTTAGATTGTTAATAGTAAGACATTCAAATATGTTTTTAACAGCCACACAATTGCTTTCTGACTTAGCTATAAAACCAGTATTAGAAGCAATAATAGAATAGGAGTTGAAATAGATGTAAATATTTCTTAAAAGAAAATAGGTTTTCTATGATCAAATACACTTTTACCTTTAGTACGATAGAGAAAGGAATAGTATGGAATCGAGACAAAAACCAATGCTTTAAATTGTAAATTCGAAGACCGGTATAAGATTCCCCTAAACATAAAATTTTTAAACTTTCTCGATCAGAGTTTTTGGCAAAGATAAAAAATATTAGTCTTGTAGAGTTTGTTGACAGATTTATAAATTGTTCGGGCTATAAATCTGCTCTACAAGATTTATTCGGCTTGGTAACGGCTCTATTAAATTTAAATTAATTTATCAGCTTTGCGGAACAAAGGAATTTTGACCATAGGAGGACCCATCGTACCATTCCGCAGAAACCACTACAATGCGGGAAGGGCAGACGTCAAGAAAAGAACCGGTAAAGTGGCGAAAGAACTGAGTCGCCATGGAAAGTAGAAAAGAAGGGGAGAGAGGAAAGAGTGAAGGAGATTGGCATAGGGAGATTAAACGGGGGAGGAAGAGATGAAATAGAAAATGCGAAAATGGCAGAAAGGAAGAAAACGTAGAAGGAAATAGGAAAGTTGTTGAAGGAGGGAAACAAGAACGAAGCAGTTGGAACACAGGAGGTTAAGGAAGAAGGAGAAGAGGAGAGAAGAAGCGAACAGAAGGAAATACACAAAAAAAGAAAAAAATGAGATGAGAGAATAAAAGAAATGAGCAGAAGGGAAAGAAAGGATTTGGAGAAAAAAAAAGGGAGACGGTAAGGGGATCGCAATTGTAATTTATAAACGCCAGTGCCGACAGGTTCACAAGGTGGATCAACTTTTCTGCCTTTCCATAACCGTGTTAACCAATAAAATGCAAAAATGATAATAATTACCCAAAAAGGGGCATGTTTGCATTATTGAATTTAATAATATTCCACTGGCCAACAAATCAAAATTCAGATGTCGGATTTGTTCTAATCAAAACGGAATATATTCAACTATCTTCCACATAAATATAATTAACTAGCTGTTTTCAGCACCTCCTCGGCAATAGTCGTAATATCGATAATATTATACCGTTGAAAATTCAGATTTCTTGTCTTGCACAGGGGCATTCGAGAACAGGTGGCTGGTTTCGATCGGTCCTCCAATTCATTGTACATGTTGCCAGGATAGTTGCAGAAACATACCGACCCCACTGCCGTAGCAACCGATCGCCAACGAACTGACTGCGACCCTGTAGAGATTGGTTTTTCTGAGGTTCGTCTATCCGAAAGGTTCCAGGCGGTACCCATACAGCCCGATAGAACACAGAAAGCGGCATATAGCGCCCTCAATTTTATCTCGCCCGGTATCGTTGTTTCGTTGTTATAGTTATTTATACAAAATATTTTCGCTTCTTCTGGCAGTGGATCGTGTAAACCGACTGGAACGGTTTCGCGCTTCTAAGTAGCATCCACGATGTTCTTTCTAGCGGTGACAGACACGTGCTTATTATAAGCTTAGAAAAATTAACGATTTAAAAAATGTCAAAATCGTATAAGCGTTTCGGAACGGAAACGTTCGCCAGTGCAAAATAGAGCGAGGTACCTGGATGCGATATTTGCAGACAAATCCAGTACCCGTGGTGCTACAATCTGCCGGCTTCAAATGGCCAAAGTTTCAGCGTCACCGTGTTTGTAGCCCAACGTTCCGTCGTTTTTCGGCCTGCGTTTTCGAAAAATGCGTATTCGTTCAAAATATAGGGCAAGCATAGCTTTATCGAAGTGCGTAAGCCACAGGCGGCTACCTCAAACCATAACTCGGCCACGTTTTTCCAGAAACAGTCAATTTCGGCATTTTTCTTGGCAACTCCAAGGCGACACTAAATATATAGCCCGGCCCGTTTTCCCTGGGTAATCATTGGTTAAGCAGATTTCCTTCCCGGCAAAAAAATTCGTCTCGATCAGTAACGTTATGGCCAATGTATTAGCTGTCAAAGTCGACGATTGTGCCTCTTTCACGGCCGCCGTTTGCGAACAAGCTGATCGAGCTATCGCCAAGTCGCGTCCCAATACCTCCCGGAGTTTGAACAAATTCTGTTGAAAAATGGGTTAGGGATAGGTAAAAAAATTTCATGTTGGGGTTCCACTTCCATAGCGTTACGTCCTATCCTTTGATGTGTCGAATGCCAATTGCCTTGTTCTTCTAACTCGCCAACTAAACGGGCTATTACCAAAAGAAGATAAAAGCCCGCGTCGATTTGTACCCTTCCCTTGAACCGGTCAATGATATGTCAGAGGATCTGCATGAACCGCTTCTTTCGCAACTTACAAACCAATTATTTGCTATACAGCTAGACGAGGCAACAGGCAACTGATAATTATATAGTAAACTCGGTCCTGGAGTAGAAAAAATGTGCCAGTGTTTATACTGATGAGGCACCGGCGATGGCAGGAAAATATAATGGTCTACAAGCGCTTATACTTAAAGCGATTTAAATGCCACAAGGCACAATTGCATGATACACAGGGAATCACTCGGGTCGAAGTAAATCCATGGCTTCATTTGGTATTATCCATTGTAATTTCTGTTGTACATTATTAGCAAGGTCTATAAGGGCAAGACTAGTTTCTTCAATGTGCGATGGTATGGGCGCTGACCCTTCAGCACAATTATTTGTTTGCGAATCTTGATGGTTATTACGTAAAGAAAGTTATACCTAGTCTAGCCAAAAGTTCTGTCACAAGGTAAATGCTGTATAGATCTACTATATTTAACAGGAATTTGAGGTTTAATAATTTATTAATTAGAACAGGTTATTACTATAAATCACAAAAATTTAGGATTCAAAATGTCCACCATTAGCGCAGATGCAGCTCTTTAATCTACCCGGCCATTCATCTATAGCGGCACGCACCTTTTCTATAGGAAAATTCTCAACAGCTTTGCACAAACTGCGTTGCAAGGATTCAATTGATGCATGTCGTTTTCTGCAAACCATTGCCTCCAGTTCGGCCCAAAGTTTATAATCCAAAGGATTTAAATCTGGGCTTCCAGAGGGCCAATCTTCACTCTTAATAAACTCCGGTACATTCTCTGAAAGCCACAATTGTGATGTTCTTGCTGGTGCTGAATCTTGCTGGAATACCCAGTGTTGGTTATAAAATAAAGTCTGATTAAGGGGCAAAACCACCTTATCAAGAACTTCTGTTTGATACACTTTGGCACTGGTTTTGACACCTTGCTTGCAAAAATGAAGCTTCCTCACACCTTGCCAACTCACTCCCCACCAAATCATCAAACTTGCTGGATGATGACCACGCTGAACTTTGCCTACTGCAGCAGCAGCTTCTTTAGAGCTTTTGGCATACACTTTGTCATTTTGACGGTTAAATTTTTCCTCAATGGTAAAGATTTTCTCGTCGGTAAACAGGATTGAGCGATAACGATTTTCGGCGTACCTCTGAAGGAGTGACTTGCTTCTGATTTTTCTTATTTCCTTAAGCCGAGACGTTAACAAGTGTCCAGTACTTCTGCGATAAGCCCTCATACCAAGGTCTTCCCTGATCAGTCGCGACATGGATCTGGAGCTCATGCCCATTTCTTACGCCATCAAACTTTGTTTGCGAAGAGGATTTCTTCGAATTCGTGCACGAACAGCTTTAATGCGGTTCATGGTCCTCGCAGTTCTTGGACGCCCCGATCGAGGCCTGTCTTGTACACTTTGAGTCTTCTCAAACCGTTCTATAGTGCGATACACATAGCGCCGACTTGTATCCAGTTGTTTTAAGGCTTTGAAAATCGCACTTGCTGAGTGGCCTGCACGATACATAGAAATTATAGTAAGACGGTTTTGTATTTTTGATGATTCCTTCTTGAACAAAAACACTACTGGTATACATTGAACTCGGTTTGACAGCTACATAACAAAAGTAAACAAACATGCCACGGCAACTTGATTTTATCATTTTTAAGAAATATGAAGACAT